>JABUQX010011032.1:10000-31676 GCA_015478945.1 Trachelipus rathkii
TTTAGCAACGGTTTATGTGAAAGAATGGTAGGCCTCTTAAAGGACTCTATCCGGAAGTTGAGAGAAGAAGGGATCCATCTCGAAATAGGATTGATGTGGTCGGTGGCAGCGAAAAATAGCCTGTCCGATGCAAATGGGTTTGCCCCTAACCATCTTGTTTTTGGCAGGAACACTGGTTTACCCAATCTTACTAGATTGGGAGAAGAAGAAAGGGTTGGAACTTTGGAGGAAGGAGAAGAGAGTGTGCGATGCTGAGGAACGTGTTGACAGGCCTTCATAAAGCCAGAGAAATACACATTAGACAAGAATCTGAAGAAAAAATAAAAAGAGCACTCCGACAAAATGTGAGGGAACACCATATTGAGTTAGCGATACCGGGAGAAGAGGTATATTATAAAAGAGAAGGAGAAAGAGAATGGAGAGGACCTGCGGAAGTTGTCGGCAGATTAGGGAAAACAGTGGTCGTGAAACACGGAGGAACTATTAGAGAAATTAATAGAGTACATATCACGAGACTAGGGAGATTACCCCACAGGGAGGATGAGGAAGAAGTAGGTGAGGAACAATCCAGAGAAAAAGGGAATATAGATGGAGGAGGGATGGGGCCTACAAGACAATACTTAGAAGACGAATCCAGTAGTGAAGATGAAGGAGAAAATGTAGAAGAAGATCCACAAGATACAGAAGAAATCCCCATGACTCCCAAGAAAAAAGAAACTTTTAAACAAGGAAAAAGGTATATATGTGAGAAAAAAGATAATGGAGAAAAAAGAGTATTTCAAATAGTTAGTAGAGCTGGAAAAGCCACCAGTAAAAAGTATAATGAATGTTTCAACGTCATAGATGTTGGAGATGGTAAACCCCAATGGATAGATTTCAAGGAGTATAAGAATATAAAGGAGGAGGAGGAAACAAGCCAGGAAAGAGAAAATATGGGCGGAGAGGAGATAGAAGATGGAGAGGATACAGAGGGATGGTACGGTAACTTCCCAGAAGAAGAAATAGAAGAAGCAAAAAGAGAGGAATTAACTAGTTGGAAGAAAAATGACGTTTATGAGGTGGTAGAGAATAAGGGACAAAAGGCACTCTCATTAAAATGGGTAATCGGACAAAAGATGAAAAATGGAAGTAAAATATGGAAAGCTCGATTGGTGGTGAGAGGATACGAAGAAAAAGAGGGACTTTTTGCGACTGATGCCCCAACGTGTTCTGGTGAGATTATGAAATTTTGCATGACCATCATGTGTTTTTATGGATGGGAGTGTAGAACAATCGATATAAAGACGGCTTACCTCCAAGGGAAAAGAATTGAAAGAGATGTGTGGGTTAGGCCTCCTTTAGAAGACGAAACAAAAGGATGTATATGGAAACTAAGGAAAGCCGTTTACGGGTTGAAAGATGCTGCCAGAACGTGGTATGAGAGTGTGGTTACGATCCTAAAGGATTTGGGAGGTATCAGGAGTAAACTGGAACCTACGATGTTCTACTGGAGAGAAAAAGGGAAACTCGCAGGTATAATGTGTACCCATGTCGACGATTTTTGCTACGGAGGGTCAGAAGAGTTTTGTCGGTCAGTAATAAATAGATTAAAACATAGATTGAAAGTGGGAGGTGAAGAAGAGGGAGAATTCCGTTATATCGGAGTGGATGTGAAGGTGGATAAAGAAGGAATCCTCCTATCACAAACGGGGTATGTGAGAAACATAGAGATACCTGACAAGAAAGACTACAAAGGACACACTCGACTACAAGAAAGGGAAATGACGGAGTATAGATCCCTTATTGGGAAAATGAACTGGGCAAGCCAACACACTCGTCCAGATTTGGCCTACCCAGTGAGTCATATGAGCAGATACTGCAAAAGTGGGACTGCCGAGGATATGAGGAAACTCATAGGCATTATTGAGAAAAGTAAAAATGAGAATTGGGAGATACGGATTCAGAATCTCGAGGGAAATTTAAAGATTGTTGTCTATACGGACGCGTCTATGAGGAAGGTGATTGATGAAGACCCGGGGAGTCCCCAAATCGGTTATATTGTGAGCCTCGTAGATGAGCTAGGAAAAAGCAGTCCAATTTTTTGGAAATCAAAAATGGAGAAAAGGAAAGCAAGATCTACGATGGAAGCGGAGACTCTTGGTTTAATCGAAGGGATGGAAGCCGGTATCCTCATCAACGCTTGGTGGGAGGAGGTAATAGGGAAGGAACCACTTGGCATCTGGATATACTCTGACTCTAAGACCTTGGTGGACGGAATACATTCCACGTCAAAGGTGAGCAATATGAGACTTCAAATAGATATTGCATACATAAACAGGCTCAGAGAGGGTCTATTACAAGGATGTTCGATGGGTTGGAAGCAAAGAAAACAATCTGGCCAGACCCAGCTGACGAAAGGAGGAGTGAAGATGGAGGCATTGAGAGACATGTGGAGGGAAAAATGAAGAAGAGGTGGAGGAGAGGAAAGGTATAAAGTGTGTTAATTATTTTATAGGAATGAAAAAGAGAAGAGGAAGGAGAAGAAAGAAGGCAATCATCAAAACCATCACGCAAGGATGCCTGAAGTTTCTCACCTCGCAGTGGAATTCCCCTTTTACGCCTGTTTCCCCTTTTTGTGTAGTGTAATGTAAAGTTATATTTGTTATATTTCTCTTTTTAGGTAAACTTTGTTTATAAAAGACGGGTAAGACGAAATGCCCTTTCTTGTGTTCTTTACTAATGTGATTATAGATTTAAAATTTAGAACTTTGGCGGCGAGTTAAAAAGGGACCAAAACAAGTAGGATGCCGGGGTTACATGTAATCACCTTAAAAGAGAAACTTCTTGTGTGGCCTCTTCATAGCCATTAAGTATAAATCATTTTTATCTAACGCAATCAATCGATCGAATAATCCCTAAACCCCACCCATTCGACATTCCTATTACGGTGATAAGCTCGGTCATTGGATATTTAATCAATATATATATATATATATATATATATATATATATATAGTAATATATAATATATATATATATATATATATATATATAATATAGTATTATATAGTATATATATATATATATATATATATATAATATATATATATATATATATATATATCTGAGCATAGGGGTTTGATAGATTTCCACTTCTATATCATCAATCCACCAAAACACCTTGATAGTTTGACTGGCCACAGAGAACTAATGCGGGCTCTTGTAACCGAGAGGAAACGACCAGCGTCCAACTCATTTACAAGGCCATACTTGTATATTGCGTTGGTTTGCAAGCAACGAATTTCTAAGGTATGACGAATTCTAATTTTACCAATGCATAGCTTACCAAATATGGTATGCATTCGAAATAAAGAGGAATTGTGAGGCAATTACGATAAAGGTCCCCCCTCAGGGATAATCTTTAACGTAAAGATTGATTTCAATTAGAATACGTCACTTGATTTTCAGAAGAAGTAATAGCTCGAGGGTTAGGAAGAGGCATAGGAGGTCTTGGAAGTAAAGACAAGCGTTGGACAGGAGCTGGGGAGCTGGGTCGAGATCTTATTTGAACCAGGTTGTTTAAAGGTGTATCTTCAGGTGTTAATTGTATTCTAACATTGGGTGTTGGAATGGCCTGAAGTGGAATGCTTTCAGTGGGTGTTGGTGCCTTCGGCATACACATGTTGCAAAGGAATACTCTTTTAGTCCAAACGAAATATGCAATGACAAGAACTATAATGAAAAAGATCGTGCCAGAAGTTCCTCCTCCAATATATGGGATGAATTTAATTTGTGGGAAATACGGTGTGAAAGGGTGCATTGTTTGATTTAATTGATCCAGTCTTTGATTCCAGTGAATTTCTTTTAAGGTTTGAAACTTGGGAAACAAGACAGCAGAAATGTTAGGTAAAGCAACGTGAGATAAGAAGTTGAATAGAACGTGATCAGAGTAAGAAATTAAGGAAGAAAGAGTAATATTCTTCTCTAGGTGAATAGGGTTCTTAAACTGAAACTTAGAAGAGATGAAGGCACATCCATGCGGGATAGTAAAGACATAGTCATAGACATGCTGTATAGAGTTGGGTTTCTCACATGCAATCGAAGCCCTAGTTTTTTCTGAAAAAGAAATAAGGGTGAAATGTCCTAAAGTGACAGTATAAGGTTCTACAGACTTGTATTCTACGATAGGGCAGTGTGAAAAGTCATTGGTGAAATTCAAGATTAAGGATAGTAAACAAGATTGATCATCAATGGAAGCAAACACTTGGGACTGAGGGCATACTGCTAATTGGCCTAAATGTCTACAAAGATCGTGTGCTGATTCTTTAAGGTAAGTGTATTTTCGATTACCGTAATTCACAAAGAAGTAATTATTTGGGTCGTTGTACATGACTCGAACTAGTGATCTGTTTAAAGGAAGGTGGGTAGGAAAAGATATAAGTTTGTAGGAGACAAATTTCTCTATTGAGATAAAAGGAATTAGAGTGATTAATTCGTAGGGACTAGCATCAGATTGGATAGTCCAAGAGTAAGGTTAAGAATGTTTGGTAATGTTTTTAGTTTCTAGAGGCCATGACTGTATGAGTTTAGTTTCTTGTCATTTCTAGTACAGAAAGGTAATAAAGAAGGATGGGAGAAAAAAAGTTGTGAAGTTTGTTATTTTTTGTTTTGGTCAAGTTGGAGTGAATTTATCAACCAATGTGGTGGATTTTGGGTGTATATTCTGAAACTGTCTGTCAATTTAGATTTATTAATGCCGGATACTGCCCATTGATTTATTATATTGGTGCGTTTGCCCTTAAGCTACTCTGAAATTCTATTCAATTTATTGTAAGCTATCCCTACAATTTATTAAAGTACGAGTGATTCGCTTTCAATTGTTCTTTAATTCAGCTACAATCAATAAGTTTGATGGTAGAGGCATAATTACCTAAGATGTTGATCTTTTTTCGAAGTAGTTTCACCTGTTTGTCTGTAGCCGTACCAAAAAGAATGTTGAGGACGTCTCCACCAAAATCAAAAGCGGCTCGCCTCTTTCTTGATCGTGCTGAGATCCAAGGCAATTCACTGACTTCGTTCAATTTCTGGGCGAGTACCTTTACTCGAATGGTCCATAAGTTTCAATTCCATTGGTGACGCCCTTTGTGTGTTGAAACATTTAAAAACATGGTTTCGAACGATGGTAGAAATGATTCTTTGACGTTGGTTACCAGTTTAGTCGTCTTGATGATAGTTTCTTTAATATCTGGAGGACATTCTAAGGAGATAACTAAATCGAGGTACCCTTCTATGAAGTTAACTTCTCCAGTACGATATAAAACTAAACCAGGTAGAATCTTTGTTTCTTCTTTTTCGTTTATGAGATTGCTGTGGCCTGTTGATAAGATGATGAGTAACAACAAAGCTGGTGTTCCAAAATTCATTTCTGAAATATTTATACTTTATACTTTTCTTATCGTGATTAATTATAAGGTCGCCTAATTATGTTTAATAATTGTTTTAAAATTAATTGGTTAGTTGAAGCATTTGCGTTTTATTACTTAAACTACCTAAACTAACTGGTTTCTTAACTATAATCGAGTTAGTAGAATAAAAATCTAAATGTAAGAGTTCTTTAAACTTAACGTTAGATACTATTTAGTACTTAGTTACTTACTTACTAATTTAGTTTTTATTAGTTGCTTAATTACTAATTTAGTTTTTATATTACTTACTTACTTACTCATTACTTATTTTTTTTGTTTTCTTAATAGAAAAGTTTTTTGGGTTTTCTATTTTGTATTTTTATTTTTTGTATTAAAAATTGCTGTCCCCCCCTTATTCTGAGAGTGAAACATATTTTTAAAAGGTTTCTTTATATAAAAAAATGAGTAAAAACTAGTATTGAATTAATCTATTCTAAGATCTATTGAAGTTACATCTAAATTCTAAGATTAGAGTTATTATGAACATGTATTAATCCCGACTAATTTTCTTAAAAAAAAATCTAGGAATATATACTAATCTAAGCTAATCTTCTTAAAATTATGACGATCGTCAACTAATCCAGTCTAATTTTTTTCTTAATCCACTAAGTGTTTCTTAACTACTTAACAAAAAAAAATTTTTTAAGTACAGACGCAAAGCGAAATGTACTTTTATCCTACTCTTAAAATTAAAAGTATCCTTCTTAGACTAGCAGAATAAGAAGAATTCATCCTACAAACTAAAAGAATTTTCTCTTAAATCTAGGAATATACAAAGTATATACAAAATTGGGATGAACTAGTAACCAGGAGGCAAATACCAAGTCTTCCCTCCACGGACTGTGGTGTTCAAATCCAATTCGACAGATGGAGGCTGGACAGGAGTCTTCGCTGTAGTCTCCGTGTTGTCTCTTGCCTCGGGCTGTTGCTGTAAAGCTTGTTCCTTTATCCTCGTTTGACTTCTTGTAACTCGGGGTGTAGAATCTCTAGGACCAGTGAACAGATTATGGGGCCGGTAAGACGGGTCCTGTTTTCTGTTATCTGGGATGAATTCCTTAGGAGATGAATCTACGACCGGGGGAATGGGGTAGTGGCCATCTTTCACTGGGGAAATTGGAGATTTCACAGGGGAATTTGTTCTTGGAGGGGCTCCACCATAAGCTCCATACACCTCACCTTCGTGTGCTGGCGGCTCCTGAGAAATTTCTTGAACAGGGTTTTCTAGGGAAATCTCTTGCTGAATTGGGGATAAAGATGGTCTGAACTCTTTTCTCCGCACCGCAGGGTTGGAGGGAGTCTTAGGGAAGTCAATTTTTGGAGTGGAACACTTGAATTCACTGCCTGGACGGCCTCTTCCGGCGAGTACATCGCTGTATCTTCTTCTTTCTACAATCTCATCGCTAAATCTTCTTTCTTCCACAGGTTTACTTTCTCTTACGGGTTCCACCGGGGTCGGTTGTTGCACTGGAGGCGGATGGCTCCAGGAATTCGTACCACTTGGTACCGGCTGAGGTGGGGGGATAGAGTAAGAGTTGTAGTATTCTTGGTGAGATTGTGGGGGATGGGGAATTGGAAAATAGCTGTGTCCGGGCTGAATTTGTGGCGTTATGGGAATTTGGAAAGAATATTGGGAAGACATTTGATTTGTGGGAGGAGGAAGTTCTTCCACTTCATCTACTACTTCATCTCTTCTTCTTCTTCTTCGTCTTCTTCTGCTCCTCCTTCCTCTTCTTCCTCCTCTTCTCCTCTTCCGTCTTCTTCTTTTCTCCCAGAAGGGACTCTTGGGTCGCTTCCTTGTTGTCTTTCCTCAATTCTTTCCCTTTTTTGTTCTTTGGAGCTTAACATTTCTTCCACGGCGTGGGGATTCCAAACTTCATCATTCATAAAGTCAAAATGTGACTCGGTGAACTTTTCTGCTGGGATCACCTTGGCGTTGTCCACATGGACGGGGAAGGTTCGGCCTGACTCTAAACAATACACCATTAGTTTATTAGGTCCCCTTAAACATCGGACAATATATGGTCCTTCAAACTTGGGACATAACTTCGAACTTTGATGGGGCGGTTTAACGGCTCTGACGAAGACGTAGTCTCCTATTTTAAACTCTCTTTGCTTGGCTCTTTTATGTTGTTGCTCCAAAGTTTTTGTGGTTTCCGCTTCTAACTTTTCTCTAGCCAAATCTCTTATATAATCGATCCTTTCTACTATCGTGTCTACCTCATCCGAAATGAACCTTATTTTCTCGGTCTTGTTCACAAATGGTGATACATAATCAGGGCATCTCGTAAGGGAGCCTCTTTATGTACCCATGTAACAAGACGTGGGGGTAAGACCTTCTATAGATCGCTTATACGCCGGAATGTGAGTACGATTTGGGCAATAACTCAGGTATTTATCCAGTCTCGGTGATTTGCCACTCACGTAATGCCGCAAGAAAGATTCGATATCGGCATTTATTCTTTCTACAACACCATTTTGGGATGCTTTGTAAGGCAAAATTTCCACCTTCTTTATTCTCCACGCCTTACATAAGTCTTTAAATACCTGGCTCGTAAATTCCAAGGCGTTGTCAGACACAAGCAGCTGAGGGGCGCTATGTCTACATATGACCCTCTCTTGCAGTGCTCTGGCACATTCCTCGCTCGTCCTAGTCTTGCAAGGCACTAACTCAACATACCGTGTTAAAACGTCGCGAAATACTAAGATGTATTTGGCTCCTGATCCTGTACAAGAAGGCAATTTCCCAATGCTGTCAACATGAACGCGTGAGAAAGGTGTGTAGGGCAATGGCCATCGATTTATCTCTGCTACAGGGGGTCTAGGACCCTTAGTTCTGGCGCACGACACACATTGACTACAGTATTCCTTAACTAACTTTTGAATGCCAGGGAAATAGTATTTCTCCTCTACTCTCTTTTCAGTTCTTTGCTGACCACCGTGTCCGCTAGCTAGTGAAGCGTGGCACTGGTCTATCACACTGTAAATCATACTATCTGGAACATGTACAAGATAAGGTTTTGCTTCCACAGCGTAATGTAAAATGCCTTTTATTAAGATGTGAGGGGGTGTTTGGGGATCTCTTCGGCCCATTTTACCAATTTTCCTACACGGGGACATTTCTGTTGTTCTTTGATGAAATTTTCCCGACTCAAAGCGAAATCTATTCGAGGGAACTTTTCTGTTGTTTCTGCTTTCTCTGCTTTCTCTGTTTTCGCTATTTCTTTGACCAGGAACACATTAGATGCCGGATGCCTACTCAGATAGTCTGGGGCGACGTTATTCTTTCCTCTTTTATACACGATGGTGGGTGAGAAACTGTTTACTAGGAGAGTTCCACCGAGCTAAACGGCCGGTTCTGCTTGTTTTATTTCTTAAAATAAAACAGAAGAGGTGATTACCTTCATTTAAATAGTGAACTTGTAGCACATGTGTGATGGTTGCATAAAAATTTGCAAGCAGCAACGACCACGGCTAAACATTCCTTCTCGATCGTATCATAGTTTAACTCACTGCCCTTGAGTGTCCGGGACACGAAAGATAAGGGCTTCTCTTTCCCTTCATCTGTCAACTGGTACAACACTCCTCCGATTCCGTAATTACTGGCATCTGTATTCACGAAGAATTCCTTGCTGTAATCGGGAAAAGTTAGTTGTGGCTGTACCACTAGTTTCTCTTTCAAAGTGTCGAAAGCTTGTTGTTGTTTTTTCGTCCAAAGGAAAGGGACACCTTTCTTTATCAAATCATACAAAGGTTGTGCTACCGCGGCGAAGTCCTTTATGAGGAAGCGAAAATAACTGAAAAAACCGAGCAAACTCTGTGTCTCCTTCACATTCGTAGGAGGGACAAAACTCTTATTTAATGGGCCTAAAGCCTCTAGCTGTGTATTCAAAGAAGAAATGAAATCTGGGTATAAGATGCCTTTCCATATTCTTGTCTTAAGATGTCTGCCAAATAATTTTAAATTTTCCGGAATCGTTGGAAACGCAGTGTTAAACAAATTAGTTGGGTAATAGGGCGCTCCAATTGGTTGTGGAGGCATATAGGGATATCCTTGCCATGCCCCGGGGTAAGGATGGAACTGGTTAGGCATGGTGTAATTGCCAGGTGGCATGCCTGTATAATAGGGAGGTGGGGGCATCGTCCCCGTTGGTAAAAACCCATAATTAGCGATGTTCTGGCCTGCTGGAGCACTTTCGTTGTTATTTCCTCCCATAACTCCTCCTGTGAGGACGCTTGGTTGTTGTTGAGCGGTGTTAAGCCCAGCAGGGGTTCGGACCGAGCCTGTGGCTTGGTTCTGGATCGCTGGGGGGCCATCTGGTCCCCATGGGGAGGTGTCCGGTATTTCTGCACCTTCCCACTTGCTTTCATTGAGGTTATGAGTTTCGAACCCACCCCAATCTCTACGAACTTTCTTTTTAGTAGTAGTGTCAACAGTAGCAGGCTTGAGCTGTAGATTCAATGTGTTGTCCAACGCAACCGTTTTCTGCATGTATGGTGGAGTTTCGACCCGTGGGGGAGGTGCTCCCTCCCTTACTACTTGGGA
This sequence comes from Trachelipus rathkii, assembly GCA_015478945.1. NCBI lineage: Eukaryota > Metazoa > Arthropoda > Malacostraca > Isopoda > Trachelipodidae > Trachelipus > Trachelipus rathkii. Next base: position 19,988 of record JABUQX010011032.1, read on the forward strand.
TGCCGGGCTAAGAAGAGTGATGTAGGGGTTCGGAGTGGCCCTTGGGTTCAAAGGAGTTTGGAGAGGGGTAATCCCTGGGGGAGCGCGCCCCCTTTCTTGGGTTATGGGCGTTTCATCTCCGCCCCCCCCTCCGTTTGCTTGTTCCGGATTATGGCCTTCGTCTTTACTACCCTCATTCAATTCGAGATTCTCATTATCTCTCTCCTCGTCAGCAGCGCCCGTATCTCCTATCTCTGAAATCGGTTTCTCCGCCATTTTGTTTTTTCGGAATCACAAATAATACACAAAACGTCGGTATGACACTTAATTATCTCTCCTGTATGCTCTCAAACAGCAATGTCAACTAGTGTTGGAACTATAAATGTTGTCTGCGGACCCTCTCGCTACTACTATATATATATATATATTTATATAGATTCTTATTAAATTGCAAAAAATAGTTGTAGGGGGTTTCCAATACGTCACCTATAATATCAAAATGGTGGAAAACTCAACAGAAAAAATGTTGTCCGCAGATCTCGTATGCTACTACTTCTACTACTCAGACTATCTTTTTACTACTATGCGACGTTTAGGGCACCCATATGGGGTATTCTAAACAGAAAATCTTCATAAAATTTTTTTTGTTTTCCCCAACTCAACTAATCCCCTATATATATATATATATATATATATATATATATATATATATATATATATATATATATATATATATATATATATATATATATATATATATATATATATATATAATCTTAAAATTATTTTAATTTTAGTTAGCTTTTGGGACTGGCTTTCTCAGGCTCTCTGGTCCAACAAGTAAGTTTAATAATCATGGGGTACCCTCTATAGAGATGATACGAACATATATATATATATATATATATATATATATATATATATATATATATATATATATATATATATATATATATATATATATATATATATATATATAAATTAAAAAGACAAAATATCAGAAAAGAGATAGGAGAATTATCTCGAGTAGTGTCACAATAAAATCAGAACACACACACACACTTACACATTCTATATTTAAAGATATATATATATATATATATATATATATATATATATATGCTATATATATATATATATATATATATATATATATATATATATATATATATATATATATATATATAAAAGTGAAGTTGAAAATAGTTCTAAAGGAAGAAAAAAGGAGTTCTGTTTCAAGGACTTTTTCTGTTTCTAAACTTTCTACTCCTAGTGTATGGGCAACGTATATTGAACGAAATGTTTACATTGTACACGCGCTTCCAGCACCGTGGTCGGTTGGTCTGTCAGTTCGACTTCTCGGGACTCCGACTCCAATTTTTACGTAAACAACTTCTCGCTCACGACTCCGACACAGCGAACAACGTTTTTGTGTGAGGCAATGGTTTTGAAACTCCCTCCTGAATTTTTTCTCTTTGTTTCTGAAATTTTCAACGCAGTTGCCAAGTTAAAGAAAAGAATGAATAAAGGAGGAGATGAAGGAATAAAAAATAATTATTATCATCACCCTCTGTCCCTCCGACTTCAAATTTTTCTTAAAATTAAGTAGCTTCTTTTTTCAATAAACAGAGCATTTGTTAGTAAAAATATTTGAAAATTTGACAACATGTACATGGGTTATTATTACAACTAATTATTAATAAACTTTTCTTAAAAGGAAATATTCGATTAAAAATATAGAAAGTTCTTCATGATATGGTTAAATAACGATGTATCAAATCATCCCTTTCAACCTTCTACTATGCAAAATAACTTAATAACAATCTTTTCAATAATCATACATGAGTAAAAATTATACTGATTATAATGATTAGATTATAAAATCTCTCTCTTATTTTGAAACTTTAATTTAATCGACTGTATTCATAAAAGGAATAATGCGAACGACTGCTAGCTAGTTCACGTTATCTGAATAATAAATCATAGACAGAATAATAATAATAATAATAATAATAAAATAATAATAACAATAAAAATTTCTAAAATTTTTATTGGCTAAATGGATAGTTTATCCACCTAAGTATGTTTCCTGAGAAACCTTTTTCAAGTAGAGAGCTTTCTATAAGAGTTAAATATATTATATATATATATATATATATATATATATATATATATATATATACCTCTATATATATATATATATATATATATATATATATATATAACTGCTATATATATATATATATGTATATATAATGAGATATGTGAAATTTGTTTTTATCTCATCTAAACCTTACTATTGCATCTTCTCTTGATGCTGCCATATAAGTAGAGGCGGCTGAGTCGTGGGGCCTCGGTCCGGGGTTCGGACCCTTGAAACATCATCTGACCAAATTGCATCTCTGAAGTAACGGAACGGGAAATCCTTGGCATCAGGTCTGCCAATATGGAAATTTTCTCCACTTGTAAATGCGACTCGGCACACAGGGCATAGGAAGAGTCTTCAACAACAAATCTTTATTTTGCCACAACGGTGGACTTCTAACCATAAAATAGACTCAGTACAAATCCGCCTAAAAAGCATCACATAAAAAATTAGAAACATATAATGGAAATAATATAAAACTCATTAAACATACAATTAGTTAAATGCTTTTATAATGTTAACAATATTCCATAGTTAGCAGTTCTGAAGATGATTACATAGTTGCTCTTTTGTAATTAACATTTCATATTTAGCAGTTCTGACGATGATTACATAGTTGCTCTTTTGTAATTAACATTTCATATTTAGCAGTTCTGACGATGATTACATAGTTGCTCTTTTGTAATTAATATTTGCATGCATTCATATTTTTTATAAGAAGATAATTGTTTTAACCTTTTATAATTAAAAATGTGTTAGGCATATTAGATTATTTTTATACTCTGTACAATAATTAATTTGGTTAAACATTTTTCTTACCTCTTACTTATCTAGAGATTCTTTCTCTACACAAAGTGAAATTCTCTCATCTCTAATGGCTTCGAGAAACTTTCGTCCAGCATTTAGGAAATAATATATAAAATATAACTGTAAATAGAGTTTAAAACTAATACATACTTATATATATAATTATTTATTTATTTATTATATAAATATATATATATATATATATATATATATATATATATATATTAAATATATATATATATATATATATATATATATATATATATATATATATATATATATATATATATATATATACTACTCTATATATATATATATATATATATAAATGTGAATTCGACATAGCTACGAATTTACCCGGGTTACTAAGCACTTATCACTATGACGGTTGCAAACTATCTCACACACACGAGAAAAATAATAGGGCGCCATATAGCATACCATAACCTTCTTATATATATATATATATATATATATATGTATATATACTGTAATATATATATAACATATATATATATATGAAGCATAAGGGCTTGATGGGTTCCATTTTTATGTCACAATCACCAAAACACCTTGATAGTTTGACTGGCACAGAGAAGCGTGCAGGCTCCGCGCCTTAACCGAGAGAAACGACCAGCGTTCGTCTCATTTACAAGGCTATATTGCGTTGGTTTCAAACGAACCAATTTCTAAGGTATGACGCATTCTTAATTTTCATAAATGCATAACACCAAATATAAGTATGCATTCAAATAAAGAAGAAAGTGAGAATAATTACGATATATATATATATATATATATATATATATATATATATATATATATATATATATATATATATATATATATATATATATAAATCAATAACTATCTATATATATCTTATATATATATATATATATATATATATATATATATATATATATATATATTATACATATATATATATATATATATATATATATATATATATATATATAACATATATATATATATATATATATATATATATATATATATATATATATATATATATATAATATATATATATATATATATATATATATATATATATATATATATATATATATATATTTTGTTTATCTTTTTATAAATGTAAATATATATATATATATATATATATATATATATATATATATATATATATATATATATATATATATATATATTATATATATATATATATAATATGAAGAGGATGACCAAAGCAGGATAAAAATTCATAGTTTTATTAATTCGACGATTCGAACCATACCATGGTTCATCATCAGGATACTGAAAGGGCATATATAATAATATTGAATAGAAATTTAATATATTCCATTGCCAGTCCCGTGCCATATCTCAACCTTTAATAATAAACACAAATTTACCGTAGGAAAGGTTACCTACCTGTTATTTACTAGTTTCGTATCTCGCTTCATTTATACATATACTAGTCCATGTCGCGTCAAGTTCTGTGTTCAAGTGTTGCTCATATTTTCAAAATGAATTACACAAATAGTGAAATGTGCGATATGCATTTTGTTTACAGTCGTACGAACGGTAATTCATTAGCAGCCATGCGTCTCTATGAAGAAATGTACCCCTAATCTGTGTCATCCGCATCGCCTGTGTTTGCACTTCTCATCAACGTCTTAGAAACAGGAAGGTTTAAAAACTTTTCTAATGGAAACAGGCAGGCCACTGAAGGTATCAACTCAGATGTCGAAGAACAGGTTCTCCAAGAACTTGAGGGCAGTCCTACAAGTACCAGAAAGATTGCTGCAACACTACATGTAAGTCATTCGACAATTTTCAGGGTATTGAAAAATCAACTTCTGTACCCTTATCACATCCAACGAGTGCAGGCACTTGTGCCAACAGATTTTCCTGCAAGAGTAGCTTTGTGTCGATGGATGCAACAGAAAATTGCAGACAATCCTCACCATTTAGCAGAAATATTGTTCACCGATGAGGCAAATTTTTCCAGAGACGCCATATCGAACTTCCACAGCAATCACATATGGGCTGATGAGAACCCACATGCAATAGTTGAAAGCAGCCATCAACACCAGTTTTCATTGAATGTATGGGTCGGAATTGTTAGCGACCATTGATAGGTCCAGTCTTTTTACCAGCGAGGCGAGACGTTTATCGCCAATTTCTTGAACATAACTTCCCTACACTACTGGAAGACGTCCCATTACAATTAAGATCGAAAATGTATTTCATGCACGACGGCGCTCCAGCTCATTTCAGTTTAGTTGCTCGTAACTATTTGAGCACTGTATATCCACGCCGTTGGATAGGTCGAGGAGGTACAGAACCTTGGCCTCCGCGGTCTCCAGACCTAAATGCATTGGATTTCTTCTTGAAAGTCCCGAAGAATTAAGGGCTCACATGATTGCATCTTGTGACACAATTCGGCACACACGTGTCCGTCAATCGATGCGCAGAATAGAGGCCTGTATTGCCGCTGGGGGTGCTCATTTTCAACATTTGTTATAACCTTAGTGCACCATTGCTTCGTACTATTTCTGTTGTATATTTTTTTCTGTGCAGTAATGTATGTATTCTTATAATTAAATAAATTGAATGAATTTGTTAATTACCTTTCAAAATTTAGTTTACTGTTTATTGTAACTTAATGTTTAAATAGGTTTCATCACCTTGTATCTTGGAAACAAGGCGTTTTCGGTGAAATGTTTATTGACACATATTATCTTATATTTATGAAAGGAATATCATACTGAATTTTTTCGCAATATTAATGATACACCCTATATATATATATATATATATATATATATATATATATATTTCCAATATATATAAATATACTATATATATATATATATATATATATATATATATATATATATATATATATATATATATATATATATATATATACAGAGTAAAAATAGATATCAACAAACTCTCCTAGTGATAGACACACCTTTTCTTTAGATTTTCTTCAGAGCGCTTCAAAGAGCTTATCTAAGTCGATAAGTTGTACTTGTATTGTAAAAAGTGTTCTTTAAACAAATTAAAATATTTATATATATACATATGTATAGTTAGACCTTTCCCTTAATATAATAAAATTTAATAACATCATAGTGAAATCATATATGTATAATAATTATATTATTATTATTATTATTATTATTATTATTATTATTATTATTATTATTATTATTATTATTATTATTATTATTATTATTATTATTATTATTATTATTATTATTATTATTTATATTAGTGTTAATATTATTGAATTGTGTGACTGTGTGAGTATAACTATTATTATTATTATGTGTAAATAAATATCCGATATGTGAATAACTTATTATTAGCAATTCTTTACAGACTTGCAAAATAAATTTTTCGTTTCTTAAGCGAGTTTTTTTTCGAGGGCAAGTGTACCTTTTTTATATATATATATATATATATATATATATATATATATATATATATATATATATATATATATATATATATATATATATATATATATATATATATATATTATTATTAATAATAATAACGTAATCTGTTCTTTTTATTAGACAGGTATAAATAGAGAGTATAGATTATGTAGTTCTATTAGTTTATCTTTTATCTTAAACCTAAGTTCAAGAACATATAATATATCATTATCTTATCTATTATTATAACCATAGATATAAAACAGCAAGCTTTTAGATGCCATATCTTATTACTTCCATAAAGACTTACAGAGAGAGAGAGAGAGAAAGAGAGAGAGAGAGAGAGAGAGAGAGAGAGAGAGAGAGCTAATTCTTCTAGTAATTACTAGTAAATATATTTTTTATACTAGTTCTGTGGTGTGAAAAAAGGCGTTTAGTAAGAATAAACAGAGTGACATTGAGATCGTTTGGTCACTATGAAAAGGACAACTTGAATGATAGTCCAGTTGGTTAAGCGGATGTGTAGTGGCGAGTGTCTGGAAATCGACCGGCTGGAAGTGGATCAAGTCAGTAAAGGGAATGTGGAGTTTGAGTCAGAGAGAAGAAAGGTGAATGGTGAGTTTTGTGGGGTGGCATGGATTTGTGTGACCTGGTCCAAGGTTGAACGCACATTGAAGAGAGATACCACAGTGAGAGTCCGTCACAGTCTCGTGAAGCCCTAGGTTGACTTTTTCCTGTCTCCTACGAGTTCTCACTTAAGGGTAAGAGGGATGGTTTTTCTTTTTGATTTATGTCATGATCTACTACTTTCTGTTTCTGGTGTATGCTGCGCAACTCATCAGGGAAAGGAGATAGTTGATTATATATATATATATATACATATATATATATATATACTACTATATATATATATATATATATATACCTATACTCTTATATATATATATATATAACATATATATATAATATATATATATATATATATATATATATATATATATATATATATATATATATATATATATATATTATATATATATATATATATATATATATATATATTTATAATATATATATATATATATACTCTATATATACTATATATATACTTATATATATATATATATAAATATAAATATATATATATAAATATATCTCTTGCTAACTATATATATATATATATATATATATATATATATATATATATATATATATATATATATTGTGGTAAATATTCTGTATGTATTCGGTATTTGGCCTATTCATTAGGAAATGCCGAATGTTCAGTATTCGGCTTTTTATATAATTTATTCCGGGCCGAATACCAGACTTTCTGAAAGCTGTAAATTACGTCAACATGAAAGGGAGAGGGGTTAACCAATTTAAATTTAAATTTTGAAACTTCTTTTCCAAAAAAATAAAAATATAGCCAAATTTTGTAGCCAATATGGCGAAAATCTTTGTCATTTGTCAGATCCTATAAGGGCCTTTAACATTTTTCAATATTCTAAAAAATAGAATTCATTTAGTGATACGGGATAATGGACCAAACATGGTAGCTGGTATAAAGGAGAGTGGCTTGCCTATCAATTTCATGTTTTATTCACATGTTGCAACTATGCATTCACGATTCAATATGTCAGAAGTCTGTTAAAGATATTTTATTTACTTGCAGAAGCATATCCTCTCATTTTCACCATTCAGCAACGGCAGCTGCAAAGCCTAAAACTTTACAGATGCAGCTGAATGTCAAACAGCATAAATTAATTCAAGACGTTTCTACACGCTGGAACAGAACTTATGATATGCTTAAAAGATTGTTTGAACAAAAAGTTCCCCTATCCATATGCGCTGCTGAATGCAATCAGAAAATGTTGACTGATTTTCAGTGGCAATTATTCCATTTACTTGTGCCATTTGACAACATCACTAAAACAAGCATTAAACGATGAGTAACAGTCTCGCCTAAGTGATCCCTTATATTTTAGTAATAAATTATTTTTAAATAAGGCAATTAAAGGCAAAAGCTTCAGTGGAATAATTACACACTCGTTGAAGGCTTAAGAATCAGTCAGAAACTTTCCAAGTTTCTGTGATAAATCTTTGTGTGTAGCTACTTTCTTAGGTCTGCGATTCAAGCTAATTTTTCAACATGAATCAGATGAATCAGTAAAAAATATGGTCGTTGAGGCATGGAAAGAAATACATGAAAATTTAGCTCCTGACTCTTCTGCTGACGATGATTCACGTAGTGGTGAAAGTGAAGCTGAAGGTTCCATTTTCACTTCTTTAATGGATTGTTTTAAAGAAATTGTGGCATCAAAATCGTCATACAGAAAAGAAAGTGAGAGTGACGATGTGATTATTGTACATAAAAGTAAAAGGCTACATGGATCAAGAAATAAAAAACAAATATATGGGATTTGCCTACTTTGACCAGTAGAAGACAATATTCCCTTCAATTGAATTTGGAAAAACACTGGAAATAATTTTATTGAATTTGAAAAAAACTAGCAATAAAATACTTTTCAGCTCCACCGTCTATCAGTCGAAAGTGAAGAATATTTAGAACAGGAGGAAATATTTATGAAGCCACAAGAAATAGGTTATCCCCTGAAAATGGAGAACTGCTAATGTTCTGTCATTTTAACCTTAGAGCTTATTCAAATGAAGTTTAGTTTAATATCTTTAACTACGAAACTTTTCAATTTTCATTTAATTATTTTTAATATGTGAATGGTTTGCTATAAGTAAGAAATAGTTATTTACTTTTTGTTTTATTACTTTGTATATAACACTAGTAAACATGAAATTTCTTGGACGGGGTTTCGCAATTGATTATTGATGTGCTGATTCCAAAAATGTAATCAGTTTTTGCATATCATCCCATTTGTGGGTATATTGTGATACCAGCTTAAGATTTGTAAGAGTACTGCTTTTTTTTTTTTTATCACAATTAGCATATATATATATATATATATATATATATATATATATATATATATATATATATATATATATATATATATATATATATATATATATATATATATATATATATATATATATATATATTGGATATATGAAGGGAGAGAAACAAATCGCAATGATATGATACATGTCTTTGATAGATATATGTTAAACATATAATACAACTATGAATAAAGAGTAATATGGGACAACAATGAATGTAATAGAAAGAATGGGTTTAGTTAATGTAAACATACCTACGATGGTAGTAACTTTCTCTCTTCATTAGACGATCTGCTGTGCACTGCATCTCTGGAATATCCTCATCAAAGCTCCAACAATGATGCGGCCATCTTGTTGATCCCCGCCCTTGCCCTGGCAACGTCCTTCCATGAACTTTGATCTTAATGGAAGCGTTCACCTGCTCATCACTAACATCGCCCTAGGTTATCCGGAAATTTCCTTAGGTGAGAATGCAGTAGGTGCAACTTTATACTCATTCTACATCCATGAGGACGAAAACTGTCTGTAGTTCCTGTCTGTGTTGAGCATTGGTTCTCGGCTTTCTCCCTGTTCCCCAGAAACCTTCTGTGCTACATCTGAAAAGCATTCCACGCTCTTGCCTCTAACACAGTCATTTATTGTTGTAGCAAAGGCAGCATCACGGAGAGTGTCCGTATTTGTAGACCATCCAGCTTTTTCTTCGTCACTAAGACTAGGAAAACTTTTGAGCATATATCTTGGAAGCATTGCCATCATGGTCAGGGGCCTTTAAATTGCTATGAAACCAGTTTTTATGTGTAGTGGAGGTACAGATGATGTTTTCTCTCTGCACAAGTGGTTCACATACGATGTTCCTGTCACCTGGCGTTAGGGTTCCCTGGTGGCCATTCTCTTTGAGGTCAGTGATCCTTTGCCGCCAGCTGTCCTGCACGAAAGAGCGGGATATTTGGTGAGCTCCTGCTTGCTGACCGAGGCAAACTGTTTACCATTTCGGCTTCAGTCATTTTTACCATCATGTACCTGAGCAGTCACCGCCTCTCAAACTGTCTTGATTTTACTCTCTCATCCGTACCAAGTACCCTACTGGAACAGAAGCATACCTGTTGCCGTTGTGTAATAACACACACTTTAAATATCTTGGAAATTGTCAATAAACAGTCGCCACTCACCTGCATCGTATGCTGGGAGTCCCATAGCAGGTCTGCAAGCTTCACTGCAATACACTAGGTTACCATCTGACTGGAAGAGCCTCCACAGCTCTGCTTCTCTGTTACGATAAAATGTTACCTGTGCCATGGTCCAGTAGTCATTTTCATGCAACCTCGAAGCCAGTAGCTCAGGACAACTTCGGAAAATACAACTCTCATACAAGATTGTTCAGTTCACCCTGTGGTTGAACAATGACGGACCATCCGACTGTATTTCAGATGGATGATAGATATCATCCAAGGTCATTGGTATCCATATGTAGACGTACTAAAAGTTAACATGCTTTAGTCGACCGCAGTAAGCACGCTTCTGTGGGCAGACTATGCGGGAAGGGGCAACCTCTATACAGCCTACGTAGTGCGCACATGAATTTTGTCATTCCTAGGGAATATGCAAAAATAGGGATCCATGATTGCACGAAAACGGGATGTGATACAGCAAATCCGAGAATATATATGGAATCAGCACCTTACTATATATCTGCTACAAAAGTCCATTCAAGAAAAATTTCACCTTTTTTTTGTTGACCAGTGTAAGTTTTCTTTATTTTTCCCTAAATGGATGACCGAACTTTGAAATAACTATTCGGCCGAATAGCGAAGTGATTATTCGGCCAAATATTCGTATTCGGCAAGTATACTTTTGCCAATATTCGGTATTTTGTATTTGTTTTTTTCTCTATTCGACACATCTAATATATATATATATATATATATATATATATATATATATATATATATATATATATATATATATATACATATATATGTATATATGTATATATAATATATAATAGCCTTATAACATATGTAATATACTCCAACTATATATATATATATATATATATTTATATATATATATATATATATATATTATATATATATATATACACTATATATATATATATATATATATATATATATATATATATATATATATATATATGTATATATATATATATATATATATATATATATATATATATATATATATATATATATATATATATATATATATATATATATATATATATATATATATATATATATAACAATATGTATATATATGTATATATATAATAATATATATATATGTATAATATATATATAATATAATTATATATCTTTCTATATATATATAT
>JABUQX010011033.1:0-14077 GCA_015478945.1 Trachelipus rathkii
AATGATACCGGATAATCCACATTCCTAAACTCCATTGATTTAACATCCAACACATACTTCAACCATCTTCTTCACAAACACAAAATCAATCAACTTTTCCACATCGATACATCTCCTACCTACACACCAACTCGTATACTTGTTGATACTCTCGTGTTTAAAGAAAAGATTTACTTTACACAGTTCAACACATTACAGAGAAATCAATCACCTTCCTACCGTTCTCATTTCTCCCGACACCCCAAACCACCTGTTATACTATACCATCCCTTTTTTGAATCACCTATCCACATTCTAGTCCCACCCAACACTATTCAAATTCAAATTGCAATGCTATGCCTACTCACGCCAGTCCAAACCATCTTTCAGATTATCAAAAATCGTACTCTCTCCAGCGTTTTCCTCAGATGGACCATCACGTACAACCTCGAATCATACTCTGACCTTTTCAAACTTAAATAACCATTTAGAAATGGATTAGCGACTTCACACCTACACCAAAGTCGTAACCATAAGCTTCATGTACCCACAAGTCATTCATTCAAATTGCAAACTTTCTCTCCCCCCTCTCATTCCATTTCCCAAAAGCACACACACATTTCACACCACGCCACTAGTATCCACCGCTTCCTTTCAGTCTTTGTTTCCAGTCACAGCGGAAGCAAATCAAATTTGCCCCTTTCTAAATACATTCTATCACCCTCTCTCCTCTTCTTCCTCATATCATTTATTCCTCTTGACATTCCATGTACCATTACGATTTCATTCATTTCTCAGAACAGGTAGTGAAGGCCGTTTACGCGAATAGATCCACGGAAGCCTTCTTTCCGATTCCTGCATAGTAAATACCTAGCAAGAGGTAAGTGGTAGTGGGCAGCCAACCAAACTACCACCCTCCCCTTAGCGCCTTCTACGACACGCAAGACATACGATGGCCAAGGCAATTCTTCTCTTCCCCCACACACAGGATTTTATATTTAAGTATATAATATATATATATATATATATAATAATATATATATATATATATATATATATATACCTATATATATATATATAGTATTATATATATATATATATTATATAAATATATATAAAAGTATATATAAATATATAAATATATTATAGTATATATATTATTTTTTCTTCTTTCTTCACCTTCCTCTTTTCCCCAAGATTGGGGGTAAAGGTGCTGTACAAGCATCGGAAAAGAAAAGCAGTTAGAGAACATGACAAACGTCGAATAAAGAGCAAGGCCCAGCCTACCGCCCCTCTGTACCATTAATTAGTGAGAGCTCTTCACCAGTCAGAAAAATCCACCCCTAGAGCTTCCTTCAGAGGACCGCGACGGACCCTCATGATAGGTAAAAATCATCAATGCTAAGTGGTTCATCCCCTGGCCCAGGTGATCCACAACCACAATATACCCCCATACAAAACCCTAGCGCCCTCTCTATTTTGCACCTTTATTCTCGCCCCCTCTGCCAAAACCTCATACATATCTCTCCTTCTACGACATTCGTTCACCGATCAATCCACTTCTCTTCGGTCTCCCAGCCGGTCGGTCAACACACTCTCCACTATACATCCGCTTAACCAAAACCGACTTCATTTCCATCCTTCCACAATGACCAAATCATTTTAATACTCATATATTCTCTCATTTACCCCTTTCTTCACACCACACCACTCTCTAAATACGTTCATCCCTCATTTTATTAATTCTGTTCACACCTAGCAGCCCCCTAAGATTGTCCATAACAACATACAGACCATCTTGGATCTATACTTCTTATTCCCAGACAATAGCTCACTTACCATACAATAACACAAACGGTAACCAACATACCACTCATGTTAAGAGCGTCTAGCGCACTCAAGACTTTAGTCCCTTTACATTTCACCAACGATTTAATTGCACCAGCCCACCCGCCACATCCCTGTGCCACACTTTGCGCTACTACCACTCTGCATCATCGTTCCCTTCTCATCCAACACATACCCTAAATATTTAAACTCAGACACTGCTCCAGCTGCTCGCTCACCATCTAACATTAACTTCACACTGGGGACTGTTCCTCACTCACAAAACCATAACCTTACTCCTTATCCACGTTACTTTCAAACCCCCCCTACATAACCCTGTTTTACAAATCTGCGGCCCTTCCAGGCCCAATCCTCGCAAACCTCTCTTCAGACTCGCCCACATAGCAGAAACAAATCATCCGCATACAATTAGGTAGGGGCACCCTCCACTCCTCTCTTATAATCACTTTCAACACCATTTCCTGCCACCCCACTTCTAATTCTTTTCATAACCCCATCCATTATAAAAATTGAATAACAGGAGACATAACACAACACCACTGTCTCACTCCGCTATTAATCCTAAACCAATCACCATGACACCATTTATTCGCAACTCTGAAACACACGCTCCCCGACCGACATCCGCCAAGTCTCAGGTCGATTCGGACGCCACCACCAACACCCAACAACAGGAATGATCACTAATACCATGCCATAAGCTCCCTATAAACTCAACATACGCCTGTTGTAATCCAGGTGTGAAAACCTAAATATAATTTATTCCTCTTCTCCCTCATTTTCTCAATCATTCGTCTCAATGTAAGATCCACACAACCTCTACCACCGCTAAACGCACCTTGTCTTCACCAATCAGTTCCCTCGTTCACTCGACGCACTCTTTCGACCAAAATACCAGGCATCATACCCTCCCTACAACACTTCAATAAACTTATTCCCCCCCCTTATTTAATTTCTCAGTTCCCGGCCTTTTCTCCCCTACCCATTAGGCTACAACGAAGGTACTGATTACCGCTCTCCTTCATCCCTCTGGGAACCTATACCCTCCATAAACGCTTATTACACAACTTCCAAATCCAATCAATCCCGATCTCGCCTCCGCTCTTGATCATTTCAACAGTAATTTAAATAATAATAATATAAACTATAATAATAATATTATATATATATATATATATATTATATATATATATAATGTACTATATATATATATATATAATTATATATTTTAAAAATACTACATATAAATATATACAGGGTTCACACTTTCTGGAAAGTCAGGGCTTAGAAGGTCACGGAATTCCAGGGAAATAAAAATTTTTCAGGGAAGAAGTCATGGGAAACGTTTTTAAGATATGCTGAAAGCCAGGGAAATTTTAAAAATGCCAAAAAAGTACAGGGAAATTTTAAAAATTTCAAAACATTTGAAGAATGATCCATGGACCAAGTTGCATATATTTTGATATGATTTTTTTTTCCTTTACTGTATAATTGTGGAATAAGAGATAGTATTGATAATATTGGGTGGAATAGATAAGTGAATGAAAAGGATCGGCGAGGAATGACATTCCATAACTCTACTTTCATCCTGTTTCTTTCTATTTTTAAGTTCACTATAACCTACTATTCTTCCTATTCTGTTCATTAGAGGTTGTCCAAATTCGATCCTTTTGATTGAAGGTGAGTTGGTGTAGGATGTGTTTGACTTGTTTAATTATGACTTAATCTGTATATCTTTTCTGTTTAGGGATTTATACTTTTAAGGCTGTTTTTTTTTTTTGGAGGTTTGATGACGAATTGATTTTGGATTTTTGTGCAGTTAAAGGTATCTTTATAAGGTATATTTATTTAATATATAAATGATTACTATGAGACACTAACTTGAACGACCAGCTGGAATTTTCGGACATCCAAATCTGAACCACAGTTATCAGAGTGAGTGATAGCGGTAAAGGACCTGACACCAAGTTCCAAGAGCATTCCCCTAGTGTAACCTATTGTAAAAAGAACTTGATCTATCAAATAAGCATGGGGCCGCCAAGCACAAAGTTTCACAATCTCAAGAATGGAAAACTCATTTGACATTTAATCTAAACTCAGCAGGACCAACCATCATGGAAAAACTTTTTCGTTATGTTTCTAATAATACAAATATTATTGAAAGTGTGTGCACTGAAAAATTATTTGGCCGATCCATCAACTTCTAATCAGTACTCAACCCGATTTAAATGACCCTGAGGTGTTCTATTAATACTCAAAATCGGTTATATCAATCAGGTTTCAGCCTTTCTTTGCAGTAAAGATGCTTTATACAGGACTCTTATATAATAAAAATGGGGCATTAAAAAGGTGAAAGTAGGATTTTGATAAAATGTCTTTATTATATATCGTTCGTGTGCAGATATAGGGAAACATTTAACATTAATGTTTCCAGATAGGCGGTAGCTTCAAAATTTTAAATGGCCCGATGAATCGTTAAATATGTGATTAAACTATGGACCTGCTCCCTATAATTCTAGAAAGCAAAAGCACAATACACTCTACTTTGCATTGAAGCTCATTCTACCTTTACCAAAGGAATTAAAATTAAAATACCCTTTTAGATTACATTGTACTTTAAGAAACTTGATTAGTTTTTTTTCTCTATAGTACCTGGGAATCAATGTTATGTGGAAATTGTGGCACAAAATTATTCAAACGATATCGAAGAACTGAAATTTTATGCATAGGAAATGAGCGACATGTGAACGGAAGGAGTTTTTCTATAAATAAAGCAAAATTTTAGTGTGAGGAATCTGAAGAAAATTTGAGTCTGATTTCTCAAAGACAGTGCACAATGCTATAAGATCTCATGAAAAAATTCATAAACACTACAACCATATCACTCAATAAATCGCTTTAAATTATAATTCAAACGACAAATGTCTAGCTTTATATGAAGAACATCCGTCAAAGAGTCAAAACAAGAACCAAAGAAGAAGAGAATAAAAAAGATTGAAAAAAAGAAAATTATTCATACAGATCTCTAAACTTGAGAGCAGAGAAAGATGTCAAAACTGAAACCTTTGACAGAAGAAAGGACGCCTATAAAATCAAAAAATTCAGGGAAGATTGAGAAGAAAAGAAAGTTAATCATAGAATCAACACCCATTTAGAACTGTTGTGATCACAGTGGACGTGATTCACCTAGTCAATTAATGTAAGCTTTTAATTTATTTCCTTTATTTCTATTAAAAAAATTTTTTACTGTTTTGGAAAAAAAATAAAAAACGGGGTGCGTTGAATGGCTATAAGGAAGGTTTATAGGACTGATTACATATATCAAAGAGAAGCGTAAAAAATATGTTGGCTTTAGATTCATCCATTATATATGATGCATGCAACATTTTCTGAAAGTAAAACTCCTTCCCTAAATTTAAAAGTCAATGAACTGCGGAGTATATACATAGCTGCAATAAGACCTGAAATAATAAGATAATATTTATTCCAGCCAAAAAGGTAATAGAAACTGGAGCACACGACTGCGTCAGGGAAACCAATTTGTCAGAGTTTGGTCAGAGGGAAGGTCAAGGGAAATCAAATTCAAAATTCAGTGTGAACCCTGATATACCTATATAAAAAAAAGTTTTAAATCTAAAAATTGACTTACCTTACATATGAATAGAATTTAACTATTTATAATAGATGGTATATATATATTGGCATATATATTATACGATATATATATAATATAATATATATATATTTATATATATATATACTTACTAATATATATAATATAATACTATAGCCTCTATATATATATAATATAATATAATAATATATAATATATATATCATATAATATATATAATATATAATAATAATATATATATAAACTACTTTAACGTAGTGTAATATTTACTTATAAGAGAAGCCTTAAATATATAAAAAATAGGTTTAACAAATTTCGTACTTATGCCACCCTTAATAAAAATAATAAACACTTATATTTTACAAAGACATAAAATAACCCCCTGATACAGAGGGGGGGAGGCAAAGCTTTCACCTCAAACACGCTAGGCCTCTTCAGGTTATGTGGAAAAATTACAAAAAAATTTTTATTCATATAATTGTCTTAATGAATTTTTTGTAGAGTAGAAAAATATTTTGATGTTTTTAAATATTCGTTAGGATGAAATCCTATTTTCACTATCAACCAGGAATTTATTTGAAATTATCAGTATTGTAGAACCCAAACGAACTCCATAAATTTTCTCGCGATCTTGACTTGTACGTGCACTCTAAATTAAGTGACACATAGCCAATTTTGGAACTAATTTATATTGATCTGGAGTGAGTTGAAGGGCTCTATGAAAAGTTAAGGGAGCTAACTGATTTAAAGGTACTATCATATTAATCCCAGCATCCCAAATTGGCCATGTTCCTCCTATGTTCCTCCTATGCAAATGACGAAGTTGACAACTGCGTGATATAGGGGTAAGGTTACAAGTACTTACAAGGAATATGAATAAATATATTCCAGGATTTTATTTGTAATTTTTCCTCATAACCTGAAGAGGCTCGCGTGTTTGAGGTGAAAGCTTTCTTACAGGAGTGAAGCTTCTTACAGGGGGTTATTATATCTTTGTAAGGGCACCTCTCTTAATTAGTTTTGAGTTGTCCATATGTTTTGTGTAATAAAACTATTTTTTATATATTATCCAACATTTTTTACTTATATAATATATATATATATATAATATATATATATATTATACTATATATATATATATAATATAAATATATATATATATATAGATATATATATATAATATATATATATATATATATATATATATATAATACTATATATATATATATATAAATATATTGACTACAAAGCAAGTACCTCGTTTCCTTAATTTGGTACCAATATCAGATATATTAATGCAAATTCCTTGAATAAAATGCAACAGGCTTAACTGCTAATTAATCGGGACAATATTGCATAAATAAATTAACAAGTAGTTTTAAATAATACTCTCATTTATGAAAAATAACAGCAAAAAAAATAAAAAGCATATTTGATGGCTTCTTTTGGGGTGCAATTTTTTTTTTTTTTTTTTTAGGAGGACGTGAAAGGTGGATTGTTTAATGTTATGTCTATACAAAAAGACACTTATAATATAATATATAATATAATAATATATAAATATATATATATATACCGTATATATAATATATATATATTATATATATATATATAATAATATATAAATTATATATTAATATTATATATATAGTATATATATATATATATTTATAATTATATATATAATATATATATAAATATATAATTAATAATAATAAAATACATAATAATATATGGGCTAAAATGCTCGATAATGGATGGAATTACGGCGCAGTCAGGGATTATGGTGAAGATCGCCGATGGTCAATAGGGCGACAGGGCTAGCAAACCCGGTCCTTTTCCTTATTGCCTGTATTACCTCCTGGAACCAGCTTCCTTGGAATCTTATGCTAGACGCAAGACTCCTTGCGACGAGCTCTGGGGGAGAAGAATTTTGAGGCCTAATTGGAAGATTGATGCTGTTCTACTGAAAGGCGAAACCCTACCTGAGAGTGTTAACTCGAGGACTGGCGTCGTAAACCATTGCGCCAGGAAATAGTCTTCTAAATTTTCTCAGTTTACTAAAGTTCGGGCCAGAGAAAGAAGATTGCATTCTGGGCGCCAACTGACAAGGGCGAAAGCCCTTCCGTGGAGAGTTGTTAGACGATTATATATATATAATAGTTATACTAAGTTTATAACCGCTAACGTTAGTATACGCAATAAATGTATATAATATATATATAGATTTATTATATATATATATATATAGTAGTATATCAGTGATATATATAATATATAGTCTAATATATATATAGAGAATACAGCCTCAATAGTAGAAACAGCATTAAACTTTCAATATCATTATATATAAGTCAGGAGAACTGCTAATCATCACTATTTATGAAAGAGGAATTTATTAGAATGAGGTGAAAATATAACTATATATTCTTAAAAGTCTGCTGATAGCTCAGAATTAAATTCTATAGTCACTAGCGAGTGCTGCGTGTTCTTTTTTATATTCAGCTTATTTTTTGTCCTCTCCAAAAAATCCCCATTGTGTGGTGCCCGGCGGAATTTTGAGTACTGATGAGGAGAGAAAACCGTCTAGCCTTTGTGTACGGAACTAAGATGTGGGCAGGTCCTGCTCAGGAGTAGTAGCCATTTGTGTCGAGAGCCGTTGTTGCTAAACACACTTTGCAGAGAAGTGTGAGTTGTTAAGGGCATGTAGGCGTGCGTTGGCTCATTGAAGTTCGTGTCTGAAGCCGTTGAGTGTTTCTTGTGTTGGTATCTGCTATTTTACTAGAAAAATAATAAGCTCGGAACTACTATATATGTTGAAACAAAAAGGAGTGGAGGCTAGCCTTCCAGGACAGATGATGGGGATATAAATAAAATACACATACACCTTAAGTTTATTAAAGAAAATAAAAAAAAAAAACCTAAATGTATTTCTATATTCAGTAATAAGATACTACACCTAAATTACACAGTATCCAAATAATACCTCTTACCACAATACCGTTTCCTTATAAGTACCAAGTACCCACTACCGATTACCTTATGCCCTTATGCAGTAATTCCTCAATACCCTTAACCATACACCATATAGAAACTACACAGAAACTGCAGACATATAAATGGAATGCATAATAAATTCAATAAAAATCGTTCAATATTAATATATGAGAGAGTAAATTTTAAGTAATATAAGTAAAATAGTCAATAGTAAATAGTAATAAAAAACAGTTTTAGTGTCAAGAATTTGCACTTCACTGCACTATTTAATTAATTAAGTGTTATGTTCAAATTTGTAATTGTTTTTCTTTAATATTCAAAAATGTTTTTCTAGTTTTCCTAAGTTTAACTAAGTTTTCGATTTTTCTAAGTTTTTCAAAATGTTTTATTTAAGTTTAATTTTCCCTTTGTCACTTATCCTTTTAGTTTTCCTTTTACGTTTCGTTTTAGGTTTTATTTGTGTCTTTTTCGGTTTCACTTTTTCTATTTGTTTCTGTCGGTTGGTCTCTTTCAGTGTGTCTCTTTCAGTGTGTCTTTCTGTTTCTTAATGTTTGTCAAATTGGTTCCTTATTTCAAATTCTCAGTTTAATAAATGTAAAATAATTGATCCGTTCCCGGTACCAGTATCTCTTTTACCGCTTGATAACCCTATTACAGACAACAATACATCCTCAAGCAGGAAATCCCTTTCCATAAAACTGCAACTCTGAACCAATCCAAAGAAAGACCATCCGAGTAAATGAAATCTCCAAAACCGCAGTCAAATCAAATTCGGAGAAAAAAAAAACTGAAATGATAAAAAAAAAATATTCCAACAATAACAAAAAAAATAAGATAAGAAAAAAAATATGAATAATAAGTTAAATAATAATAATTAAACATAAATCTCTTAACACAATCGTATAGATCTTATTAAACAATTTTTCTAACTCAAGAAATTTAAAACAGTCAATAATGTAAATTTTAAACCTTAGAACATGAATCTAGTCTAAATAATAATGAAAAGTATTAATAATTAAATTAAATGAAATTGATTTAAACATAATTTTAAAATAATAAAGAAAAAAAGAGACTTAAATACATGTTGAAAAAAACAATAATAGCTACGGCCAATGTTAGTGACCAGTTTTTGAGTCCTTTCCCTTTCCAGATCCAACTTCAAACCGTAAGGGAAGTTCCTATTGCGAGCCATCTCAGTCCTCCGTCTATACAAGTACTCGGATACAACATACAATATTAATCACTCCGTATATAGAGAAGATACATTATGATATTGATCGAGCAATAGCCAAAATAGTAAAAGTAAGACAGCCAATAATAAATAAAAAGAATCATTAATCAATGTATCAATTCCATTAAAATAATTAAGACAAACAAATTACCTTACCTTGAAAAGCTAGAGCAGATTCCACATACATCAAAACAACCAGATCCAGATCCGCTTCACCATTCCATTCCTCATACGAAATTTTCCATTATTCATTAATCATTAATATCCATTATAAAAAATATAACAAAATAAATCCATTCAATCGATAATTTAATTCAAAAAATATTAAATCAATCCAAAGTAAATAACTGAAAAATATTGGAGCAAATTAATTCCACTTATCTAATTAAATCAATTAAATGATTAATAAAATTGAAATTTAATTTAATTTAAATAATACCCCCCATCACTTTATAATTAAATTCCCCCACTGAAAATCCATGTACTCTCCTTGTTGGTTGAAGTTCATTCTTCTTTCAGGCAGGCTCATCATCTTTTTCTCCCTTTCAATTGTGTGTTTCTCTTACAATGCAACCAACCCTAAGAAAAAAAGAAAGAAAAACAATTATGAGACAAAGGAAAAAAATAACTAACCGAACCACCACAACTTTCTACAATTTCTTTCTTCATGTCCAACTGTTGTATCACTTTTCCTATACCATCGTTATTATTATAACAAATATTACCAATTGAAACTCTCTAGTCGCATTTATCCTACTTTGAGGAGAGCCTTTGTAGAGCACAATTTCTTCCTTTGTCAACCACCCTGATCACAGACTTAACTGGAGCATCTTTTTTTCCATCTTCCTCGAACTTGCACAATTTCAAGTTCCGTGTGTATTAATTTAATTAATATTGTGAGATTGCTGATGTGTTCATTTTCTTTTTCTTTTAGCTAACCTGAGGAAAATATTTAAGAACGTTGCAGAAGCAAAAACTGAAGGAAATAAATTACAGTGCCTTGATGTTTTGCAGGAGTTAATGACTAATTCGCAGTGGGCAACAGATGAAGGAGATTTCGGTAAGAGTTCCACATAACTAATTCTTTTGTTACACAACATCGAAAATTAATGATTTTTTAATGACAAAAATTAAGAACGATATATTAATGACTTTGAGGCGTTATTTGTTCTGTCTTTAAAAGGAGCATTACTGAATCCTGTTTCCCTTTTCAGGAATGGGATTAGAGTTAGGTCTCAATCTCTTTACCTTTGGTGGAGAAGATTTTCACAACTTCATTCGGCATCTTTTAACTGTGGCTTATGATTTGTTGAATAGAGAAGCTTTCTCTAAAATTATACAAGTAATCTTATATTTTGTTCATCTAAATACTTTTGTACTTATACTTTTATCGTTATCGATTATTCGTTTACTTATTTATTTTATTTATTTACTTATTTATTTATTTATTTATTTATATATTGCAGGCACATCTAAAGAATAGGAAAAAAGGCTCAGACCAAAGTTCTTTTAAAGAAGAGAGTACGTGAAAAATAGTTTAATTTAAAATTAACCATGCGGATGTAATTTTGTCACATTAAAATTTTATTTATTTTAAATTTCTTTATCTTTATTAGTTTGACACTTGCGTATAATTCACAATTAATATGTAATTTGGTTAAATTTCTATTGCATATTGTATATTTTTATATTCGTTTAAGAACGACACACTAAATTGTAGTTTTCTTAAGCTTATTTATTTTTCTACAGGCATATGACAGAATTAATAGGGATGCTTTGTGGTAGGTGTTAGTGATATAGGGTGTGGTGGTAGGTTTCGGAATGGAAGAGAGAGGATGATGCCCTTATTGTAAGCAGATGATTGGTTTGTGTGGTGAATCTGAAGAAAGTTAGAGGATTGGTAGGGCGGGTTTAAATGTAAATAAGAATAAAGTGATTGTGGTGGTGAGGAGAGTTTGCTGAGTGAAATCATGTTGGACGGTAAGCTACTGGATGAAAAGGAAATGGATAATGCATAGTGTAGTATTAAAGTTAAGAGTGGCAGGAATGTGACTGGTTTAATTAATCTTTGATGAGTGCAAGCAGATTAACTCCTGAATGCGCTGTGGTTCTGTATGAGGGTATGCTGTTACCAATGTTAATCTATACTAGCAAAATTATATTTTTTAACGATTTCTAATATAAATTACCAAGGTATATATAAAAATATATAAAAATCTAATTTTAATAAAATTTTCAAGTTGTTCAAAATCATAAATGTTGTTATTGATATAAAAAAATTAAATTTTTTTTATAAATTAGATTGTATTTCTTAAAATGATCCTTCCGAACACATTCGTACTTTCGACCTTGAAATCTTTGAGGTCAAGGCTGTTGCCAGTGCACTTAAGAGAAAAACTGCAAATTTGCATATTTCGTGGATTTTACATAGGACCAACGATATGTCGAGTAATCCAATATCTAATGCTAAACCATTAACTCCTGAACCATTGAATCACTTTGTAGAATATTTTGGTAGTCATTAATTCGAATTTCTTTATGCCATAATTTAGTTCCTATAGATTGAGGATTGATTGTGCCCAATCAACCATAGTTATCGAACAACACACCAACCAACCCTCTGATAGCTTCCTAGATTATTCCAGCTCTTGTGAATTCTTCCCCAACTCTTTTTGAGTTTCCTATCACAGCACTCCTTAAAGGATTCTATGCCCTACCGGATCAAATGAATTCCAGTTTTCAAATGGAGTTTGATGTGAAAAATATCCCCTCTCTTTCTAACGCATCCTTTGCTTCTGAAAGAGATGAAAAGAAAACTGTTCAACGTACCTCGCCAAACTTTCTGCTGCAGTCGGCGTCGTGAAAAGGGACTCGGAGGTCTCTCATCTTAACTCAGAATGTGCAGCCTTCCAAAGCCACCCGCCTGATGGCTCATCCTGCGGTATATAATATATATATATATATATATATATATATCCCCGCAGGTATATATATTATATATATATATATAAAATATAATATATAATATATATTATATATATATACTATAATATATCCCGCAAGGGGTACTGATTCTTATTATGGTGTATGCTGCTGATGTAGGCTAAGTTGGTTTACTAAGACTTGTTTTAAAATGCAGGCATCAGTTTGATTTAAACTCTGGGACTTTCTGCATCCCCCGGCCCTAGCAGTAGTATGTGCATTCGTTCATTAGCATTTGCATATACGTTGTCTTTCAACTTTCATTCTTTCCCTTCATTTTTCATAAATTTTCCGTCTTTCAATCCACCTTTATCACATTTTAACTTTTTTTTTTTTTGAATTCCACCCATTTAATCCCCTTCGAATGTGTATCAATAGTGCCTTCCCTTTTTCCCGTCACAGCCCCTTGGGCTATTCATATTATTTCTACTCATGATGATATAAGAAACGCATCTAAAGGCACTATTTTCTGTTATGAACAGAAAGACTGATAGATTTTTAGCAATGTCATTTAATGAGCAAATCTCACAGAAAGAATTTCTCGTTACAAACATTTATAGATTTCCCCCCTCGCCGTTGCTGACAAACCAAATCCTCGTGTTGGACCTTTATTACCCCTCATCCACCAACAAGGTGAAAATTAGGGTTCAGTCGGTGTCCGCATGTTTATTCCCTCGACCAGAACGTTGCTTGCAAATTGTCAGCGGTTTGTCATCCCCGAAAATACTGGTCAGGGGACCGGATGACATATGCCCAATCTGCGGAAAACTTATGTTCACACCTGTTAAAATGATCCCCTTATGTGGACTTCCACAAGTGCTTCTTCCTTCCAATGCCCGTCTTCCATTTGAACAGAGGTTCTTGGAGTTATGTACCCATACATAAAATTGAATCAGGAGAGATGCTCTCGTCAGCTTCAAGGAAAATAAATTCAGACAGATCAAGTTAATCTTACGCCACAATTAAATAGCCTGCCAAAACGCCTCCACCGTGTGTTAATCCTCCACCACAGCCCCATCCTACATAGCTCCTCCTCTAATTCCAGTGAAACTCAGACAGTTACTGTAACCTGTATTGCCTACACAGTCAACTCTTAAATCAGTACAAAAGCAGCCCCTTGATTCGAATCTTCGGCCCAAAGAAGCCATTACCATACCCTACCCGAGTATCTAGCTGTCAACGAAACCAGCAATGAACTAACTGGTCATCCAGTAAAAAATTTAGAAACATTTCTGCAATCATTTATTTATATTACCAAATAGATTCACCCAACTTATGCAAGAGGACGGTTTCTTGTCCCTTAATTCGCCTCCCCTATTACTCAAATCCCTAGAAAAGATGTTCTAAACACACGAAAACGATAGTCGCCAGCTAAAGAATTATTCGTAAACACTATGGCCAGACCGA
>JABUQX010011034.1:0-2500 GCA_015478945.1 Trachelipus rathkii
CTACCTTGTAGTTCCCCGGAAGGCCGAGAGACCCGACTCTTTGCATCTTTGCGGATACGCTTGGGGTAATTCTTAGTAAAAAAAACAAAAACAAAATTTAATAGAAAGTCTATTTATTTTAACGAGTAACAAATAAAAGGTCTCTAAATAGGCCTCTTCTATCAATATTCTATAATTATTAACCATAATTTTTTAATTTTTTAAATTTTTTTACATTTTTTATGTGAAATTTTACCAGGATTCCAAAAATGTATTCCTTTTCGCTGTAGCTATTGTAGTTTTTTGAGATACATAATTTTTTTTATTTTTTATTTTTTTATTTTTTATTTTTTTTTTTTTACTTTCCAGGGCAAAATTGGAGCAGCATTCCAGCAATGTATTTTCCGTTTTACTGTAGCATTAATAGTTTTTAAGATACATATGACGGCTATAACAGACGCTGACCATATATATCTATAAATATATATATATATATATATATATATATATATATATATTTGTAATATATATATATATATATATTATATAATATATTATATATATATATATATATATATATAATATATATATATATATATATATATATATATATATATTATATATATATATATATATATGTTCTGAGGCATACGCCGATTCCTTTGTGTGTACTGGACCTAAGTCTTATGCTGTTAGAATAAGAACTGCAGATGGAAATATAAAATATATTGTAAAAGCCAAAGGTCTTACAATCAATAAAGATACAAAGGATACTATTAATTTTGAAAAATTGTTAAAGTTAACGTATGATCGTTGCTCTGAAAATAGTATAGGTCACGATGAGTCATTGTACAATGACATCAAAAACCATGATGTTACAGTGAAGGCAATGAATGAAATACAATTTGAAAATGTTGATAAAGATGATGTACGAGACGATGACCTACCTCATAAAAAAGCTGCAACGAATAGACCGAGTCACAGAATCCCTAATGCTAATTTAGCACGGAAGTAACAGAGGAGGGTTATGTTTATAGTGTGCCTAATATAAATTTTCAGCCTGGGAAAATATGGAGTGTTATATTGTTGGCTGGTAGCTAAAAATGGTCCATCACACACAACCGATAAGCGAAATCTTTTATTAGAAATTCATCGTCGCAGCCGCATCATATGGTTGATAAGGGCACATTAATTTCCATTTATATATTTAATATTTATTCTATGTCTAATGTATATATGTTTAATGTTTTCCATGTGCAAATATTCTGAATAATAAAATGTAAATACATAAAGTTATTTTTATTAACCTTTACATAAAATCATTTTCATGTTTCGAGTTGAAATTTTCTGAAAGGGGGCGTAGCCTAAAAAGAGATAAGCCTAAAAATATTTCAGGTTATATATATATAATGTTTGTGTGTGTGTGTGTTGTTGTGTGTGGTGTGTGTGTGTGTGTGTGTGTTGTGTGTGTGTGTTTGGTGTTGTGTGTTGTGTGTGTGTGTGTCATTTATTTTTAGTTCATTACACAAGTTAGGTTAGGATGCGTTAAATCTTTGTTAAATATTACAATGCTAATGTGAATTACCATTGCATATGTTAGAGATATGCCTGAAAAGTGTGAATAGGTTACGTTTTTGTATGCTGTGTTAGCTACTTACTATTGCCAAGTATGGAACTTTGTTAATGAATGAGTTTTTCGGGCTTAAGGTGTGTCAGGTTTTGTGCCGTTGTACATTATTTTCTTAGATTCTGTTAGCTTTATTGAATGTGGGTAAACTTATTCGTTAGAGTATAATTCGTTGATAGTCATGATAATTAACCAATGTTGTGGTAAATTTTTTGCTAAATGTTACTGTGTCAGTGTACGATTAACGTTATTATGGTAGATGTATGCTTCAAAAAGTAAGAATAGGCTACGTTTTGCATGTAATGTTAGTTTCTTTACTGGTGTTAAGTGTGGGACTTTGTTAATGTTAACAGTTTATTCATGTGTTAGTTGTTAGGTTTGTCTTTGTACATGTATTTTCTTAGTTCAGTGATGTCCATGTTTAGCTTTTATTAATGCGAAAACTTGTTACGTCAGCTATATTCGGTGATTTTTGTAAAGAACTTGATTTTATGTTTATGTTTATACATAAAGGACACTCGATATTTGACTTACATCAATAGATCAATAGATCAAT
Organism: Trachelipus rathkii; assembly: GCA_015478945.1. Lineage (NCBI taxonomy): Eukaryota > Metazoa > Arthropoda > Malacostraca > Isopoda > Trachelipodidae > Trachelipus > Trachelipus rathkii. Next base: position 2,163 of record JABUQX010011034.1, read on the forward strand.
ATAGGTCACAGAATGGTGGAAGGTGGGTGGGTGATTTGATTTAGTGATTTACTGATTTAGGGTATGTAAAAACGTAAATTTTTACGTTATAAACATGAAAAGTATAAAAAAATTTAACAAAACAAAAAGTTTTAAAGAAATAAAAAATAAAAAATAAAAATAGAAAAAAAAAATTAAAAATTAAAAATAAAAATAAAATAAAAAAAAAAAAAAAAAAAAAAAAAAAAAAAAAAAATAAAAAAAAAGTTAGAAAATTAAAAATTAAAAAGTTAAAATAAAAAAATTAAACAAAGTATAAATGCAAAATAAAACTTATATAAAAAATTAAACACAAAGTA
>JABUQX010011034.1:7500-10000 GCA_015478945.1 Trachelipus rathkii
TAAGTGCAGGTTAAAAAGCTTCGAAGTTTGCAGTTGCATTTTGTGATGTGGAAGTCACAAGTCAGTGAGCTTGAATGAAGTAGTTGAAGTCAGAATCATCAATTCATAACTTTGTCAGTTCAAAATTTTCTGACTCCAACTCTACTATCTTGAAAGTTACCAAGTCTGACTCCGACTCCGACCTCTTGAAATTTACCGACTCCGACTCCACCCTCTTCAAAATTACCGACTCCGACTCCACTCTCTTCAAAATTACCAACTCCCCGACTCCGACTCCGACTCCAACTCCACAACCCTGGTGTGGAGACATGGCTTCGAAACTGGAAGTCTCTTTAAACCGGGAAAATATTCGTAAAATAGTTCTAGAAGAAGCTGATAAGCAAAAATAAATTAACTTAAAATTTGCCTACGTGCATTTAAAAATGGATGATTGCATAAGCCATAAAGGAATAGATAAATTATTTTTGCTATTAATATTTGATATGTGGACGAGGATAAAAACAATATTACTAAAACGTTAGTAGTAAGAGATACCAAATCGCAACATTTCTGCGAATATATCCAGATCGTTTTAAACGTTTTATTGACGTTTAAAAAGAATTCGAAATAATAAGAAGCAAGTAATTAGCTTAGTTACGGATAACGCATCAAACATGATCAGTGCGATTGAAAAATTAAATAAGGACAATGAGGATGAGGAACAGGAAGCTGGCAAATGTGATACTGATTTTATTGAGTGTCAAAACGAAAAGGTAATAGTTGTTTTTCCAGAATGAACTTAATAAAATATTAAAAAAGATTATGTTCCGATGAAGTTGACATTGTAGGCACATGAGGTGTGGAGTTCATACTTTACAGTTAGCAGTGCGTGATGGTCTCCAAAATACTCATACAGCAAATCTTATAAGCAAGGCGAGACAAATAGCAAAGCAGCACGTACCCCAAAATTAATGGAAGTTCTAAAGCGTCAAGCTGGAAAAGGGCAATTTTTTAGATCAAGAGACTAATATAGGTAGTTACATGTTTATGGCTCGGAAAGGCAATCCTACAATTAAAAGACTATATTAGCCATATAATGCTGCCGGGTCTCCTGAACTTTCTCTCTTCGACAGAGTCAGTGGAAACAAATTGAAACTTTAAAAAGAATTATTAAAAGCACCCATACTTTTACACACAAAAAAAATATTCGAATCAGAAGACTTGACCTGCAGTATAAAAAAAATTTAGAGAGAGATTTAGCATTGACATAAAAATAAACTCCATGAGAAAAGGGAAGATGTCAACTGAAAACAACAGTATTTTTGTCGCAAATCTTTTTGTTGATCACAGTTCAGATCTTCCTCAGACTGGAATATCTGATGTAAAAGCTAGGAATGCCTCTTTTTGAACTAGGAGTTAAAATGAATAATACTATCGAACTGAAATCTGGGTTGGAGTCAGATAGTTCAGCATTTTCAGGAATCATCCCTTGTGGTATCTTGTCAGACGAAGATAAAGAAGCCAAATTTGACACAACGGGACCAATTGTAGCATGCAGAAAAGCTATTGAAAAAAGACAATCCACTTTAAAAGATAATTCACCTAAAAACCTGTAAGAAGAATAAAAGTAAAAATTCCATGATGCATTATATGAAATAATGAAAATCGACAAGAAGTCAAAGTTAACAATTAAAGAGGCAATCCCTAGCTAATCCAAATTTGCAAGATGCTCCTTATACAATTACAGCTTTGGCTCCTAGCCAAGTGAATGTCGACATCTTATTTTCTGCTTTAAAAAATTTAGAAATAATAAAATCGGATCTAAGGACATCGTTAGAGAAGGATTTTATTGAAGTTTTATATTTATGTTGAATTGCTTTTGAATAAATATATTGTCTCACAGCTCATCAGTTCAAAAATAAATTACTTTAAAATTTAGGAAGAAAGTGAATTATATATTTTTTTTATTTTTTTTTTAATGAAAAAATTGCTTTGAATAAAATTATATTACATGTATGTTCAGGCAGTTTATAGTTCAAAGAGGAATAATTTTAAACCTTAGGATGAAAATGATATATATATATATATATATATATATATATATTTAATAAATTAAAAAAAAAATTATATATATATATATATATATATATATATATATATATATATATATATATATATATATATATATATATATATATATATATATATATATATATATATAATATATATATATAATATATATATATATATATATATATATATATATATATATATATATATATATATATATATATATATATATATATAATATAAAATATATATATATATATATATATATATATATATATATATATATATATATATATATATATATTATTATTATTATATATATAGTATATATAGTATATATATATATATTTATATATATTATTATATATATATATATATATATATATATATATATATATATATTATATCTTATTATATATATTATTATATATATTTATATATATATATATAT
>JABUQX010011034.1:15000-35551 GCA_015478945.1 Trachelipus rathkii
CATTCAACTACGCCTTTTTTGCTTTTAACCGCTTGCATCACCTCTTCATTCTACTACTCACTGTTAACAGTCTTACTTCCTACTTTACCACATCCACATACTTCTTTTGCGCTACTAACAACCGTTTCCTTCATTTGCTTTAAGATTTGTTAAGTTTCAACTTGTTCACATTCAACTGATTTATTTGCAAACGCTCTTAAATACTTATCCTTATTACCTTGTTCACTTAACTTCTCACTCTTAATTTACCCACTACCTTCCTTATCACCTTCCTCTCCATCCAAGCCCCCACTAACTTAATCTTACATAAAACAACATAATGATAAGATGATCCCATTCCTAACCCCCTCACTGATTTAGTATTCAACACATACTTCAATATCTCCTTCACCAACACATTATAATTATTATTATAATTTCTGATTTAAAAAAAAAAACATACGAAAATAAATTGGAACACCTTATATTAAAGAATATATTGCTAACATTAACCAAGATAAATTCAACCACATACAACGTTTTAAAAATATAATAAAAATGACATCAGAAAATGTTAAACGAGTAAATTCAAAAGTTAAATGTAAGGTGAATCAATGCTAGTCGGATATGAGGAAAAATAAGATATCCATATCTGCAGTTTAAATCAGTAAGATATTTGCAGATCTACAACTACATAATCATGCAGCACGCAGTAATAATAGAATTGACACCCGTATCATTATCTGCAAATGTCTATCTGACATTCGATACAATACCTATATTATTACTTATTAAAACAACAGTGAAAAATCAATTTCAAATACTTTTAAAGCCCAACAGTCTATTTCATATAAACTCGACATCAATTTTTACTATTCTTACTTTTGTGTTTATTCCCTGACCCATCTCTATGCCTCCATGTTTAATGGCCACAGCTCCATCGTATTCGTAAATGACGACCTGAACGTTGTAAACGAAGAATGGAAACATATCGAAAGGGTAAAACAGTGGGATCAAAAACTCTTTTTCTTTCATTAGTATTCTTGAGCGTCAAAATACGCGCCCATAAATTCTTAATATATATAATAATAAATAAATAATAATATAAAAACTAAATAAATAATATATTCTTAATATAATTATAATAAATAATAATGAATTAATATATCAATAAATAATAAAATAACCAATAATAATAATAATAATAATATATAATTTCGTCATATCATAATTTCATATCATAATAACTCTAAGCAAACTTCTCGAAAATCTCTTTCTTTTACGAAAATATAATGTACTTTTGCAGCATATAATAATTTTGTAATTCTTATATAGAAAAATATTTATTCCGTGAACTTGAAGTTTTAAAATAGTTAAATAAAAGATTATTATTATTATTATTATTATTATTATTATTATTAGTTATTATTATTTTATTATTTATTATTATTATTATTATTTATTGTTATTGTTATTGTTATTGTTTATTGTTATTGTTTATTGTTCTATTGTTATCTATTATTATTATTATTATTATTTATTATTATTATTATTTTATTATTATTATTATTATTATTATTATTATTATTATTATTATTATTATTATTATTATTATTATTTTTATTATTTTTATTATTTTTTTTATTTTTATTTTTATTTTATTTTTATCTTATTTTTTTATTATAATTTTTTATTATAATTATTTTATTATTATTATTTTTTAATATATTAATTATTATTATTATTTTTTTATTATTATTATTATTATTAATAATTATTATTATTATTATTATTATTATTATTATTATTATTATTATTATTATTATTATTATTTTTTTATGATTATTATTATTATTATTATTATTATTATTATTATTATTATTATTATTATTATTATTAGCAATAATCATTATTATAAGCAATAATTATTAATATAAAGGTTGCATTAAATTTAATAGAAATTCAAATTTAAAAACTAACCTTGTTGAATTTCAATATTTTATTTCTCCTTGCGTTAATTTCAGCTTGGGCCTTCAATAATGGCAGAATTCTTGTCTGGACTAAATTTTCACCTTTTCTTTGATTTAAGAAATTTGGTTTTTCCTTAGTGATGAAATTTAATTCCCTTACTTCGAGAGGGTCCTTCTTAACTTCGAATGCTACTCGTTCGATGATATTTTCTACAATCGCAATGGCTTCTACATGGCCTATAATGATGTATAAAGGAATGAGCTATATATGCAATTATAATATTGAAAATCGTATAAATGGAAATATTGTCTTAGTACATTAGTAAATATTCCTTCGGTAAGCCAATAATAAAAATCCAACCACCTACCTGGGGTTCGACACCATGTATTAGCTGGAGTGTCGGTTATGGCATAAAAACTCCGCAATTTCCAATTTGGACAGTAATAAACACTGGGAAGTGTTAGAGCTGCTTCGAATGAAGATATATCGTTTCCAACATGCCCAACATCTGAACAAATGTCAACGAAAATGGACTGAAGCAATCCTTCATCAGAAAATCCAACCTACATAAAATTCAATTGATAATAGCTCTCCTGGTTTTGAAAATAATAACTCAATAGTAATAAGACCAAAAATGTCTAATGACAAACTTTTAGAAGTGAAGAAGAAAGAAAGGCGGTAAATCAATCGTATCTGATTAAAGAGTTTAAAATAATAAAAACTTTTTGAACATAAAATAATTATTTCAAAGGCCAAACCTTATATTTAGAATAATATGGATCTCTCCATCCAACAAGTGTCATCTGAGTTGAAAGATCGAGAGCAACTCTAACTGGTTTCTTTAGCTTATGAGCTGCTACTGCTGAAGCTGATGCAGTAATATTTGCTCTAGTAATTTTACCACCGTAACCACCACCAATTCTTCGTACACTGATATTGATACTGTTGTCGAATTAAAACAAGAATGATTAATTTCTAAATGCAACTTTCTCATTTTTAGTAAAGAACATTTAGGATATCTACCTATTTGTAGGGATTTTCAAATTACTAGCAACAGCCTTTACAGTTTCGGTTGCCCACTGTGTAGTACACCAAAGATCATAACCCTCTTCAGTGGGAACGGTTCTTCCAGCCAATGGCTCCATAGTTAAATGACATTGACTTCCAAAAGATATTTCACCCTCAACAATATGTTTCGAGTTTTTAAAACCCTCTAAAAAAATCAAAATTTCATAATTTGGCAATAAAAAATATTTCTTTATTTATATATAATATATATATATTATATATATATATATATTTTATTATATATAAGTATATATATTTATATTATATATATATAGTCATAAATTAATATATATATATATAGTATATATAGTTATAATATATAATTATTTATATATATATATATATATATATATATATATATATATATATATATATATATATATATATATATATATATATATATATATATAATTATCTATAATATATATTATATATTATATATATATATATATATAGTTCTATATATATAATATTATATAATATTATATACTATATATATTATATATAATATATTAATTATATATATATATAGTATATATATTATTATAATATATATTATATTATATTACTATATATATTATAATATATATATATATATGTATATATATCTTAACTATATATTTATATATATATATATTAATAATGACCTTCTTACATCACACAGATGTTAAGAGGATCAGTGGACCAGTAAAAAATTCATGGCCTTGTGGATCTATTGTCGTCTTCCATGGCTTCTTAATGGTGAGACTAGGTTTTTGGTAGATCTTTATTGTCACACTCCAACAATAGACGTTCTTTCGTGCATTTCTCTAGTTTCAGGCTCCACTAACCGATTGCTTGACATGGTATTAACATGAATATAGCAAACACCTAAATTACGTATTTGAGTTAATAAAAACTACTCCAGTAAAAATATGAATATAAAAAATTTGAAGTAGATAACTTACGGGATCGTCTTTTTTAACAGTGTAGAAGGTATTCCTTCCAGGGATATCTTTGGCGGTTATAAAATCAACAACACCTTTAACTTCCTATAATTTAGATAAAGTATTTCAGATATGAAATTAAATACATGAGAAAAATATAATGGCATAATTGTCAAAAGTTATTTGAGTACAATTATTTGGAATTAACAAACCAAACATTTTGAAGCATCGATAGACTTTATTTTTCCTTGTCCTATTGTACTTTGAACAAAATAACCGTGTAATTCTCCAGGTAGAGAAGGTATATCATCCAAATACTCCGCCTCTCCTGTTAATTTATAACACATTCTTAGTATATTATTATCCTGCTATATTTCTTTAAAACCTTTCAGAATTTAAATGATCCAGATACACGAAGTAATACCTGATATCTGTAAACGAGACTCCAGTTTTTCTGTAGGTTTGCCAACTGGCCAAGAATCTTTATTGGCATCATAAGTTTGTTTACTAGAGGATACAGGTCTCTCAAGCTTCGATCCTGAGCTTTTAATAATCGAAGGAGCTGCATCACCAAGAATACTAACAACAGTCTGTTGACAAAGTTTAAAAATATTTATATTTTTATCAGTCAACCAAATGGAGTAATTTTGACATAAATCCTATTTTTATATATATTTTAAATATTTCTATGGAATATGTCAAAACTTCAACATCGTTAAAGATTAGGTTAGGTTAAGAAAATAAATGTAAGCCAATTTGCAATGAAAGAATAAAATTTACAACTTTGCATTAACTTTAAAATTATTTTCAATGAAATTCTTTAGAAATTCGCTATTACATATAATTTTAAAGGAAACTACATCATTTTTAAACTACCTTATAAAGCAAACACTGAGAAAGTTTTCTACGGAATTCTGGTGAAGCATCAGCGTAGTTAAACTGAGGGTTGACTTCTTCACCCAACAACTGAATTGCTTTTTGAAATTCGTCAACGTTTGATAACATCTTTCCAATAAGGAACTGTTCTGTTTTGGAAGCACGAATCTGAAAAATAAAATTGGATCAAGTTATTCGATAAATGATGATAAAATTAAGATTTTAGCTATAAAAATAAAATTTCGAGATATAATAATTTAATTCAATAAACTAAACACAAAGCAAAAACAAAAGAGAAAAAAGTTTAACAATAGAAGCAAGAATGTGAAGGTTACCGAGTGTGCAAGGAAATGCCATTAAGGGGCTGCCAAACTTTTACACAAGGACAAAAGTACGCAGTTTTCTTAACTTTAGAAACCAGTATAGCTTATTCAATAAAAACGTCTTACATCACCTTAGTCGAATAGAGGAGAGTGATGTGATAAACATGCGCATATGTTATCTATCAAAAGAGGGTTTGCAATAGAATTAATTTCTAAAACTTTTTGAGAGTAACACTTGTAAATAAAATAAATTTTTTTCCATAAATTAAATATATCAAAGTAGCAGTAAATTATTCGGGTTATCCAGATATCCGAGTTAAATCAGCTTAGATTGATGATCGGATTTAACTGAATGATCTACTTTGATTTTATTATAATCTTATTTATATATTATTTATATATATATATAATATATAATATATATATTATAGTATACTAATAGTATATATAGTATAATATATATTATATATATCTATATATTATATATAGATATATATATACTATATATATAAATCAAAAGTTAGATATATATATTTGCGCAAAGATAATGATGATTTAGATCGATTTTTTCGCGTATATTTATCTATCAAAGTTAGGAATAATTTAAAAACAAAGGCTTAAAATTAGCTGTGATGATTAACTCGCATCACCATCGCAGATTATCTACCAAAGTTCAAGCAATAAAGATATAATAAAAAAAGGTATAACAATGACTCAGAAAGAGGGACAACTTAGATCCACCAATCTACATGACAGACGTTGATGCACTCTGGTTCCCTCTGCGTCAAGATGGTACTCTAAAGCAGATTCACATATAGCGTGAGCTTCACTGGCTCTAGGAGTATCTTATAGCTACGAGCTGACATAACATTATAGAAATATAAATTAATAAAAAGAAAACTAATAAATATAATACATAATATAATGGATAATAATTAATAATAAACGTAGTAATAAAATAATAATTAAAATAATAGAATAATAATAATGAATAATAATAAATATAATAATAATAATATATATTAATAATAGGATAATTAATATATATATAATAGAAAATAAGATAGAGTAAACTTATCAATAACATTATCAGGTATGTTGCGACTTGTTCATAGGACAAAATCACATGTAGATTCATGTTGTGGATACTTCTTCGGAGAAACTTCTGCGACGATCCACGCATCCGTCATTCCGAATTTTCCAGCTGAGCATCCAGGGCGCAGCGAGGGTGATGAAATATGTCTGAAGTGGAATCTTAGTGTAACTTTGCATATCGCATATCTTCCTGCCGCAAGGTGCAGATCTGTGTGGTCAAATATTGTGTTTTAAATAATTAGTTTTAATTTCAATTCGAGAAATCAGACGATAGGGGGAAAAGAAGGATCAACCAGTAAATAGAGATCAGCGCTAAAAAGATTATCAACAGTAAAAAGAAAATTCACCAGTATCACATGATTGGTAGAGAGAGAGGAAAAAGGGGATAGAGAGAGAGAGAGAGGAGAGATTGAGGAGAGAGATAGAGAGAAGAGAGAAGAGGATGAGGAGAGAGAGGAGAGAGAGAAGAAGACAGACTTAGCTACCGAAAAATTGGTCGACAAGGTAAATATGATATCACGACATTATTAAAAGAAAAAAAATATACGTCTAGGTTATTTAAGCAGTTCCACTACAACTAAGCAGAATTCTAAGCAAAAGTATCTGATCGCTCTATCCAGGGTGGTAACTTAACTACTTACAGCTTAACTTAAACTAACTTAACGTTAACACGTTAACCAAACGTTATTATCCGACGTAGCACCTCAATCGTAAACCTCAAACCTAACCTATAACCTAACCTAACCCTACACACCTAAAAACCTTAAACGCGTTGTAACGTGGCTATACAACATTAACGTTAACCTACCAACTCTATCCTACCACCTTAGACTCACCCGTGTCAATCTCGCGATAAGCCTATAACCTACACTAACCTACTAGCTAAACCTAACCTACCGCTAACACCCTAACCTAACACCTAATCCGGATAACTGAACCTGAATGCCAGATTGCTGTCTGGCCTCGCGACGGGAGATTTGTTACCAAATTGTTGCGTCTCCGTCCCGCTTTCTATACATTGTCAACCATATGGTCTATCCCTGTATCTAATGTCGAAAATTAATACAAACCCGTTCAAGAAATTCTTATTAACAAGAAAATAACATCTCACATTTTACAAGTTTTTTAATTATTACTGGCTTCAAAACAATGTAGCTTTTTTTTTCTTAATTAATCTTTTTAATCGTTTATTAACTATCTCTGCTCTCTCTCTCCTTCTCATCTCTCTCCTCTTCTCTCTCTCTGAAACGCCTCAAATCTCTACCTCTCTCCTCTCCCTCTCCTTCTCTCTCCTCTTCTCTCCCCTCTCTCTCCTCCTCATCTCTCTCCTTCCTCTCATCTCTCTCTCTTCCATTTTACCTCCCTTGGTCACAAAAAGTCCCGATGTTCGAATATATATATATATCTATATAATATATATAATTAATATAATATATAAATATAATTATTATATATAGCATATAATATAATATATATTATAAAGTATATAATCATTATATATATTATATATATAATATATATATATATTATATATATATATATATATATAATATATATATATATATATTTTCATATTCATTATATCTCTATATATATATATTATTACAAGGTGCGAGTGTTGCAGAAGAGAACTAACCATTGAGCAGCTTTGGGCTTAGGGCCACAATGTTGCATGGATTGAGCGGGAGCAAGTATAGCCTCGCTAGACATCCTCCACCTCGCTATTCTTTCCCGCCGTACATTTCCCATTTTAGGTTAAGCGAACATGGTGTGCGCGAGAGATCGCGGCTTTGCGTGCGGTGCGTTTTATGAAAACAACAATTCTGTGATCCCGCGACGCAAAGAGCTTTTCCGGCGACGGTTTCAACAATTGCTGCGTAAACGATTCCCGTCCTTACCAGGGCGAACACATTCCGTGTCGCTGGCGTTACGACAATTCCGAGGATCCAACTGGGTAGTAAACACTACGCACAGATACACATGGAACCGTACGATCCCCACGATAAATCATCAGAGAAACCACAAACAAAGAAAATGCTGAGCGAGGTAAGAGGCACGACAGTCAGTGCAGTTCGCGCTCGAGGTTCTGGCAGACGCGCAAGTGGCCAGCGGTATTTCTTTGGTGGAAATCATCCCGACCCGGGGGGGGCAATTCCAGAAGGGAATTCCTTGAATTAGATTTCTAATTTCCATTCCATAAAAAATAAGGATGCTCCAAAAAAAAAAAGACCAACCCAGATTAGTAAACGGGGGGCGAAATTTCTGTGGCGCCCAATTGGGCTGACCAGGACATCCCCTCCCACTTAGGGCCAAGGCCTCCAGAGCTGGGGAAGGCCCGCAATTTCCACCTTGTGGGGGGGGTGTCAAAAATAGAGCAAAACTTCCTAGGGCTACCCCCTTGGGTCATTAAAATAACCCTCCGAGTTATTTTCCCAGGAAAGGCCACCACCATTCCCCCCTAACTCATAACGGTACGCGGTGCCGGGTTAACCACGGTTTTTTTAATAAAAAGCCAATTCATTGAGGAGTAAGGAGTGACTGTGACCGTAATATTTTCCGAGAACGATTACGTCGTTCACCAATGTTGAACCCCCCACCCTTTTCCCCTTGCCATTCCATAAAATTGGAAAGAGGATTGTTGAGATTTTGGGGGTTGGTGCGGAATTGTGTTCCAACAAGATGGGCTACAGTCATACGTTACAGCCCGAACTCACTCACATGTGTGATTTCGTTGGGGAAGAAATGTTTCTCCGACGTCTGTCTCTCTGATTGGTGCATATGTAGGGGTGGGCCTGAACTGGTCGCCTGATTTTGCCCTTTGGGACGACATTCTTTCTTGGGATAGTCTCAACACGAAAGGTGTTAAAAATTTAAAGAAGTTTTACGTCGGAGGGAGTGAAATTGTTGAAGAAGTCAATAGCAAATACAAACTATATGTGTTTAACCGTTGCTGTTCAAAACTTCAAGCAGAAAACGCGCTCCACATGTGATTGTGCTAATAACTGGGGGGCCATCGAGGGCACATCATTTATTCAGAACTTAAGGATTACAAATTTTTTTAAGAAGCTCCCAAAACCTCGAGTATAATAACTATGCCCCCAATCCTCTTATGTACTTCCATATAACATTTTTTATACTCTTCCCAAAAATTGCTACCACCTCGACTTCCTGCCGCTACCTTTGGTATAATATTTTCGCTTTTTTTATTATGTATTTAATATTTATAATTTCTTTTGCTTGACACGTTACTTTCTAATAAATAATGTCTTTTCGGAATTACTCACGCATTCCCCCCCACTTCTTATTCCCAACATTTATAGCTTAACTACTACTAGTAAGTATATGACTCCTAATTTGATTGTTCACTGAATAATGCTCTTCTATTAAATTAAAAGATTCCAAAAACCTATTTCTAAAAATTTATTAAAGAATATTTTATGGAGACCCTGTATCTTTTATAATCCACAGACGAGAGTTTGAAACCCCTACTGAAAACAAAATGGCATTCTATTTCATTGCTCCTTGGTTGGTAACAGGAGAATTTCATTGGAACCCCATATTTGATGGGAGAGTTTTTCTTCCGCAGGGTTACTCTAACTATAGAAGGGTATTATTATCTTCCCATGTATTGAGTTATGTTCTCACATCCAGTTCGACTCCAGTTCCATCCATCATTTGGGTAGCGTTGAGTTTAAGGCTAGAATATTAAAAAACACTCATCTACTTTCTACTAGCGTATGAGCTTTAACTATTTTTACCAAAGGCACTACACAACTTATATTTATTCTCAGTTTTTTTACATTTCATTATATAATTATACAGACAACAATATTAATATCCCATAAATGACTATTTCTGTTCATATTAATAAGCAAAAAAATAAAAAGGGTATTGGGAATATAACAGCATACGTAAAAACGCATTTTAAGGACAATTAATATAATATTATTTAGACTATATCAATATAAATATATATAAGTTATATCATAAATATAATTATTATATAATTATATATAAATTATATATATAATAATATATATTAATATATAAATATATAACTGTATGTTTTATAATAAATAAACATATATATTATATATCTCATAAATGTTATAAAGTACTACTGGCATAATCCATAAATACATAACGTAATAGATACTAGTGGGTGCATATAAGATATAATAATCCATTGTTACAATATAATGTCTCTAAGTGAGAATCATTATATCTATATTTGAGGGATATATATCTATATATTTAACTCTGAGAATATGAGGTGTAATATATATGTATATAGAGTGGTATTATTAAATAATAATATCATATACGTATTCTGATAAATTTTGATAAGGGTTATGGTATGTATATTTATGGCATGTAATGTGTTGGTTAATATTAAGATGAACAGGAACGAAAATAAGAGCAAAGAACTAAATGCCATGCTTGAGATATCCGTGCTGAGGAGGAGTAATATCAAGGTAAAAATGATGCATGATGAGTTTTTTTTTTGTTTATTGCTTCTATTATTTTTGATATTTTTTGGTGTTTCTTATTTATTTATTATTTATTTTTGCATTATTATTTATTTGCATTTCAGGTGTTTTTTTGTTCTTTTTATTATTACTGCTGATTGTTTTTAAAGTTCATCGATATCATTGAGCATTCAAATTATTTGCGAGCATTGATTCATGACCTTCCTACATGGAGTCGTGCGGTAAAGTATTTGCAACTGTTTCTTTCAAGTACAAGATGTACGATAATTTTTTCAATATTAATAACTTATCTCTTATAAAATCACTTTAGCCATCTTCCAGAGAAAACTGAATAGTGTTTGCCTGATAATAAATTACTCAATTACATAATATGATATATATGTCATAATTGGGGTATATTACTATAGTAACTAAAAGTTTAATCTTAAAATATGGGAATATATATAATAATAATACATTGATGGAATATTTAAAATATGAATCAATAGTGGAAAAAAAATATTATTAGCCATATAGTTATATGAATATAATTATCATATATTAATATATATATATATATAATATATTATATATTATATAATTATTATAGGGAATATATATAATATATATTAATTATATATATATTTTAAAAATATAATATTATATTATAAATACTACATGCATTAGAATTTATTATAATATATAATAAACTACTAATATTATAATATATATAATATATTATATATATCTATATATAATATTATGTATTAATACTATTATAGATAATTTACGTGTCTTAATAGTCCATACTTATATTTTGTGCTTTAATCTTATACAAGAAATGATGATTTCGATATATTTTTTATGTAATAAATATTAAAAAATAGGCAATAATATATATTGTTATAGTGCCTATTTTGTATTTCAACTTTAATCTACGCAGTATTAACATAATACTTCGGTTGACTTGCCTCCCGCGTCCAGCCAATATGCTTAGAGATTAAACAAGATAAATTTTAAACAATTTTGTAAAGGAAGCTCATCTTTTCCAGATCTTGCTAAATGCAGTCATTTAAAATAAATACATTCTGCCTTACGCCTTTCTTATAGGCTGGAATTTGGCCGAACACCACAGTCATATACCCATTCTTACTGGGGAGTTAGATCAAATAAGCTTTATATTATTCTTTATTTTATCTTTATTTTATCAATACCTTTTATAAATCATTAATTGTACTTCTTAAAACTAATAATACTGTTTTTGGGGATCCTTTTTAGTTATTCTTCAGCGTTTTTAGATTAGAATCAGAATCGGGATGATTTTGAGAAAGAAAGTTCGAAAATTTTTTGCTTAAACAGTTTAAAAAAAAATAAAAGGGGGGGAAAAAGTGTTCCAGACTTACATGTATTTTTATTAAGTAGTTTAACAGAAATATAAATTATAATACTAAATTAAATCAAAATTATATATATACAGGTAGCGGCAGAATCGATTGAGCAATCTTTGAAGAGTTATAAAAATGTAATGGGTGTACATAGAGATGACATGTTTTTAACCGAGGTTGGGAGTCATCTTAAGAATTTTGTGAATTCCTTAACTGTAGGAATTTAATGTCCTCTAGATGGCCCCCATTATTAGCAACCACACTTGATAGGACGCACGTTCTTCTGAAAGTTTTGAACGCACGTTACACACTATATGTTTTGGGGTTTATTTGGCTTTGACTTCTTCAACAATCACTCTAGCTCTGTAGCGTGAAGGCGACTTTTAAACAACTACTTTTCATTTCATGATATATCTGCTACTAAGATAATAGAAATCACAAGTGCTCAAATCAGGCGACTCGTTCAGGGCCCCCTATCACATCACCCCTCAGAGAGACGAAGACGTCCGGTGAAGACATTCCTCTCCGGCCGAAACATGTGAGTGAGTTTCTGGCCTGTTGCGTCAACTGTGCCTCCCGGACATCTTGATTGGAACCACGATCACTAACAACTTCCCAACTCAACCCCAAATTCTTCAATTCACAATCTCTTCCAATTTTTGGATGCACGAAAGTGTTCAAAGCATTAAGTGAACATAACCGTGGCTCGGATATAATTTACGGTCTACACATGTCATCTGCCTGAAGTGGTCTGCACATCAAAAAGTAAGGCCCTATAAAAACGCAAAACCTGTGATACGGCTATCTAACGCATTACGATTACGTTGGATGGGGAAGGTGGTGCCTTCTGCCCAGTGAAATGATAACTCCGTAGTTGGTTAGATCGTTAATTGTCCTGCGAGCTAAGCCCGAACAATTTCGCTGGTTTATGTGACCCCGCAGCCCCATCCACACAGGCTAAAAAAATGTGCCATGCGTCCGACTACCGGAATATAGGTCTGCCATAGCGGCAGGAGCCGATCTGTGCACACGCAATTGAGCGCTACAACCCCACAGGATTATACGGCGGTTTACTAAGTACATCTGTCTAAGACTTACAATCGTACATTAAGTGTTCACGAAAGCCAAGGTGAGATTGATTTTTTTTTTTGCTTTGAGTAATTCTAAATTAGATAAGTTATATTTTAACAAAGTAATTCAAGTTAGAAAGAAATATTCCTTGGCTGAAAAGCAAATCGTTCTTGTGGATATATCACTCCAAATCGATGTTTTATAGCATATGCACAAAGTTGTTCTTAGACAGAAATATGCTGTTATGCAAGAAACTAGAGACACTATTCTGCTGCCTTCATGATATCTATACGCTCCAACATATTCCTGTGTAGTGCTTGAAATGCATGTGGAATCTGCGATCCCATGTTTGATAACTGCGAGAATTCGTCGATTGTATTCTATACACTCGAGTTTAGGGGCTTCTTAAAAAATAATTTGTACTACAAGGTCGTGCGCGCATGACATCTGAAGTTGTGTTGCGCCTGAAGAGGAACGGGAATGAGTTCGATATTATATTCGCATGATTGAATGAATCAGGATAAATGAGATTTCAACTTATCTGATCGACACGAAAGCACGCTAATACTTTAATTCATGATAGATCGAGTACGATGAACACTATCGACATGAATCTGTATTTATTAGTTTTCTACATAATAACTTACCGCACGGCAGCAGGTAATATAACGTACCCGCGGATGCCACCTTAACTAGTAATACCACACTACTAATAAATATTGGTACTTATATATATCGTCATATATACTAAAAATATGGGTATAATAATATGGATTCGCGACGAAATCAGATAAATCTAGAGCCTCAAGCCACTCTGACCTCCGTATATTCACCCTCAACAGTCGAAATCCTACCCATAAAACTGCTCACAAATTGGCTTCTGGAGCGCACCTTGGTTAATTAAGTGATTATATATAAATATTAATTTATATTAATATAAATATATACATTTAATGATATATAATTAATACTATTAGTCATTATCGATAACTTATATATATAAATATATACCTATAATATATTAATTATATATATAATTAATAACTATATAATATATTAATATATTATATATACTTATATAGTATTAATATATATTATATATATATTATATAATATATATAATCATAATATCGATTATAATATAATCGAATATTATATAATAATATAACATATATAAAAAAAAATACAAATCATATCTATTATTATTTAACTAAATAATAATATATATGTTAATATAAAAAATAATTATTATTATAAATCAATATATAATATTTATATATATATATATATAATTAATATATATTAAGTAGTAATTATATATTCGTATGAAACATAGCGATCTTTTGTCAGTGGTGGAACCAAGAGACTATTAAATATATTTGGATAGCTATAAGTATATGAAGAGTGAACGGGAAGTAAGAGAGAGAGGAAGGCCCAGAGGAGGAAGGAGAGAGAAGAAGAAGAGAAGTAGAAGAGCAGGGATGAGTGAAGATGAGAGAGAGAAGTTCAAACCAGGTTAAAAAGAGAGATGAGATATATTTTAGTAAAAGAATAATGAATAAGAGATAGAGTAATGATAATGAAATATATATAATAGTGAAAAAGCGGTAGAGAGTAATGGTATAAAGGTGAAGTGTGAAATTATCTTTGTAAATACATACTATATCTATCAAAATATACGAAGAGAAAGGTGAGGTTGAATTACTAAATTCTTATTCGAGGTAAATTAAAAAGCTTAAATGTGAATTTTACTTTCTTTTACTGGGTCTACGTCTCACTTTAGACAACATAAGTATTTTCTCAATTGAATCTAAATTGTATATTTCACACAAAGGAAATTCAGGTGAATAAACCAAATTGGGTTTGACAGGTTAAAACAGGACAACCACGACATAAAAAAAATTCCCGTACAACCCGCCTCAAAAGAGAAAAAAATATGTTTAGGTTAGGTTAGTTAAGGTTAGGTTTAGGTTAGTGTAGGTAAAGGAATTAGGTTAGGTTAAGTTAGTTTAAGGTTATGGTAAGGTATAGGTAGGTTATAGGTTGGTTAAGTAAGTTTGTTTAGGTATAGGTTAAGGTATTTAGGGTTAGTGTTAAGGTTTAAGATTTAGGTATTATATGGATTTAGGTTAAGGTTAAGGTTTAGGATTTTCCGTCTTGTCAACTTAAGTAATTAGTATATGAGTTTATAATAAGTTAAGTTAGTATAATTATTGTGGACATATCAATACGATCAGAGATCTATTATAGTATATATAATATTTAATATATATATAATATATAATAGTGTAATGTAATAAAATAATATGTATTATTAATGTATCATTATATCATAAATATAAGTATACTAGTATATTATTTTACTTAACTAAAACTTATATAAATAAAGCACAAAAATTATATTATGAAAATAACATAAGACCATCTGACTTGAGGTATATTGACAGAGTTTTAAAAGGGTAATTACAACAATGGAGTTCATTTATATACCACAATATATACAGGACACATTTCCACTAATAATTAACCACTCATACTATAAAACTAAAATATATCTCAAATAAAAAGCATGGACAGTATACTCAATATAACGGCTACGACGGTAATACTGTATATATAAGTAAATAATATATATAATTATAATAATGTGTAATGGGCAATATAAGGTATATAGTACTATAGGAGTGGTCATGTCCATGCTCAATTGCGCGATAAAAATCAAATATATCATTAACAGTTGATCTATAATCTTAGTATTAATTATGAATATGTGTATCGAACCGAGTGTGGAATGAGGAATAAATTGAGCTTGAGATATTTGTTTTTGTGTGTTGTGCAGAATTAAAATCAATGGTCGGGTTTATAGAGTATAGGGGAAGTGGTTTGCTGATGAGACAGTAAAGGGCCTGAAGTGTCATCTCAGCTTAAAACTAAAGTTAATGCAGAGGGACGCCAGAACCTAGAAGTGTATAGTTGTTGAGACAGCTCATTGTGGATCGTGCCCAGTACATTACTAAATAATTCCAACTAGTTTAAACAAAGATATAATCTCATATGACCCTTTTAAATTATTTTTTCTCTATCTATATTTATTTATCAGTTTCATTTAAATTTATTGTAATGGTTTTTAGCGTTTTTTTGTTTACATATTTTAAGTTATTCTTCTTGTTTAATGGTATATAGAACTTAAAATTTTCGCCAGCTAATTGTGTTCGCGGTGTAATTTTTTTATGCTAGTGTATTATGGTTTTGTTATTTTTATTTTTGTTATCTAAAGTATCTGATATTTCAAGTTACTAAAATAATATTAAGTTAGTAAGGAAGAGATTATAAAAAATGTGTTCTGTTCTTCTAGGCTCCAATACAGTGGTAGGCTGCATGCTTATTTTTAGTATTTATCTGACGTACTTGCAATGGGTTAAAATAGAGAACTGCATAGGTGACGCATTTTCTACAAAGATATTTATACTTACAAATGTCATAGCCGCGCCCGCTCGCATAAGATGTCACAACCTAACTATAACGCTCGATGTAACAGTAATAACGAAGATAACATTAATACGCGCTGCAATATCATAAACCCACTCACACAATCTGGCTTTGTAGGTCGGAGTCGCACAGACAGGACAAATAGTAATGGCTACGGTCCAGGGCATTGCATATACATACGAGCGATTACCAGATTGAGCAGCAGCGCAGATGACTGTCATCAAGATTGGGGCTAATTGTAGGGTGCGGCGTACATATCTAACACATGAATACTATTGAGCCTAATCATTAGGGACTATAAGGATCTTTATATAGAAATCGAGGCAACGTGCAGACCGACAGACGAAGAACTGTAGGCTGAAGGCTAAACAACATGTAAACCTACTACATCAACAAACGCCAAAACCAAGTCTAATCAGGCATCTGCCATCTCACTACGCCGGCCACAGGAGTTAACCGATAGTGTGCTTTGTAAAGGTTTTTTTTTATAACTTTAAATACGGAACCAGCTGTGCGAGGAGTACGTAGCAGCGATTCCACCATGAGGGTCGGCGACAGGATACTCGAAAACAGATTATATCGTAGTGACTAGATGAAGGGGTAAGAAACAAAGAAAAATATTGATAGCTTATGGCATTTGAGGAAAGAACGAGTAATTTCAAGTAGGATGCATAGAGCATGAAGCTGTAATACCAGTGTGCGCAAGCCATGCGTCTTTATGGTCAATTCACTAGTGAAAGAAGTTTATTTTACTGAGAATTTTCCGTTTAGGGCAATTAGAATTCCCCTAAATTAGGCAAGGAAAAATTTACGGATACATAGTTACAAAGAACGCGGGAATATCGCGTAATGCACTGAATGCTACGTAACATGTACGTCAGCACGAGGCGTGATTCCACTAAAGTCATATTAGGTAAATAAATACGCAGAGCCAGCCGATTCCGAGATAAGAAACACGAAGTACAGTATATAGTGACTCTGATATTGTTGGGGTTAGATGTACTGGATAAAGGTAGGCCTTCAGACCAAAAATTCGTTCTATATCCAGGGCGAATAAATACACATGGGTAAAGAAACCAGGGAAACAAAAAGCAAGAAAGACAGAGTGGATGAGTATGGGAAAATACAACTTGATGTCAATGCAAATACTTTGACAGTCAACCTCCCTTGACAATTTAAACAAGCAAATGGAAGCCTATAGGAAATTAAGTTTGTTAGAGGATAGGCTTTAATCTTCTCTCTACCCCTGGTAAACAACGGGCGGCCTCTATAATAACAAACTGCGTGATGCACATCTCATAAAATGATGTTAGAGTCTTAACTGTCAAAACACGTTAATTTATTAATTTAGTACTGTTACGTTGGAAAATCACCGAAAGCGCGTCTTCTAGGGAACAACGTTCTCACGAGCCACACGGGAACCCGTTATCCCGACCGTCGCTACAACGATCAAAGCTCACGTCCTTACTCGGAAATCGTATAGATGACTGTACTGGATGGACGTTAGCCGCGCCATAGTTATGACAACTCGTGCTGATGGCACATCTATCCACAATGGAAGAACTCTGATGATTGGACTTAGGAAAAACACATTATATAACACCAGGAGTAGTGCGGAATACTCTCCTTAAAAGCCTAGTCCCAATAACGTAGAAGGGCTAGGAGTAAAACACAATCTACACCACTTACCCAAAAATGACTAATAAATGTAGCCAGGTTGACAGTATCGAAGGATGTTGTGAGATGATAAAATAAAAGGCTTGCACAATGAAACAATGGAATATGAAAATATGTTTTTTGTACGAACATTAAATAAAATTAAGCAAACCCTTTAAACTTTTTACCAAAAACAACGTTTCAAAAATAGTTTTTATTCAAGACCTGTTTACTTAGTTATTATTCAATCCATATAAGTCGATCCGTGTGTTAAGCGAAAGGACTTAAAACAGTTGGCGCTCATAACCAAATATTATGTGTAAGGAAATAAAATTTGGAAAACAAACACCCTTTAAATTTTTTATTATTTCTTTTTTTAGTTTTTTTCACTTATTATTATGATACGTGTGGGTAGATGATCTCAAAAAAAATAAATCAAATTATATTATTAATATATATATATAATAATATATATAATATATATATATATATATTACATAATATAATATATATATACATATTATACGTATATATATAGTATAATATTATAATATTATATATATAATAGATATATATTATATATAATCATATATATATATATAAATATATTAATAAATAATATATATATATATATATATAGATATATAATATAATATAGTATAATATATATATATATAAATATATCTATATATATATATATAATATATATTAATGATATTAAATATATATTGGGTAGCTGGATTTATATTCTGTCATTATCAGATACTGAAATGTTTCAATTTTAATATTTCACATTAATTTAAATTGTAAAGGATGGGAACATTGGTAATATTAACTTTAATGAGAATAATTAAAATTTTTAGGCTGAATTAAAGCACATGAAGAAAACGCACATCTATCTATGTGGAAAAAAAGATATGAATTTTGAGTCGGGTGTATCAGTTACCTATTAATATTAGAGGAAGTTGTGTAGCGAGAAAAAAAATTTCTTTTAAACATTACATATCTTTTATCAGTCCGATGTATGTATGGATTTAAGATTTTGGAGACTTAATGGAAGTAAAAATTAATGATTTTTTCTAGAAGTTTGTTAAATTCTATCAATAATAACGAACGACAACTCGTAACATACTTCGGGGGATTTTTTTTTTCAACCGACGATAAACGTTAGATAGATCCAAGTATTTTGTTATCGTACCTAAAACGTTCTGGATATTAATTGGGTGTTACGGAGCACACAGCTGTGTACCTACCCCACGCGATTACTATGATAATGTAAAGTAATATTTGTTATTGTGATCTATAGCAATGAATATGAGATAGTAAATGTGTTCTTGCATTACCAATATGTACAGGATGTTATGACAGCCAGTCACTGCCAGAAAACTGAGTCTGTACCAATCGGTGGAGAAATTGCTCGCGAAACACGGAAATGCCATCCACACGAGAAAGGACGTGGGTTTGCTATTCGAAGGTCGGGATGCGGCGGCATGCAATAAGAGCATACCCTTATGCTGTACTTGTATACGGGTATGAGAAATCCTCGAGAACGTTCTGTGATGATGTTCAGTGAGGTCATCCTGTTGATCAGACAATGAGATCACCTTGGTCAGTTTAATCTCAGTCTATCAAGTACGGAGATACAACACGGTGAACCAGGGGTGTAAAAACGTCAGTCAAATGTTCCTGAATCAGATCAGTCAGTAACACGGCAGATGCAGTGGTGAGGGGAGGTGATAATAATCTTAAGCAATGGTCGGTGTTCAATGAAATGGTGTTGTGCGAGGTTTCATTTTTTGTAAAGTCTGGAGGTTTTTCTCTGTCGTCTACTTTCTGCCGAATTCCGCATGATAGTAACGTACGGGTACCGGACTCAGCACACGACCCTTAAATCAGGATAAATCACTCTTAACAATCTCAGATCAAGAAATGACAGTCCAACTTAGAATGTAATGCGCCGGCTCGGAGCGCAACTTAGATAAGCTGGAGGGCAAGCGGCATTAATAATTTATCATACTTGCTATAATCATTATTGAGTTTGTCTGCGCTAATAATGATTATTATGGTAATGGTGTCAGGTAGCGAAGTAACTGCCAAAGGATAGCATTAAGGAAAGACTAAAGCACTGAATAGACTGTAGTCAGCTGAGGACAATGTTGGTACCATGAAGTCAACATTCATGCAAAGACTGTCAGGAACCACTGTATATTATAATAGACTATAATTTCTGATACAATGCTATC
>JABUQX010011035.1:0-15000 GCA_015478945.1 Trachelipus rathkii
CACCTTCACAATAGTTCAGAGTAGTTTTAAACTCTACAGTTCTATTTAGGTGATAGAAGTAGTGTTGCTATAACAGAGAGATGAGTCTAAAGGTTTTATTCATTGATGCAGGATGTGTTTAGAGCAAGAATTTCAATATTAATTTTACATTTGTAAGTAGTTTTTGATGATCCTACTGTAGTGGTGAGGAGCATAAATTGTCAGTTCTCAGTAGTGTTATGATATTACAGTGTTAGTGTGGTATGAAGAAAATATTAAATGAATGAGCGCGATGAGATATATATATATAGGGTGAGTTATCTATTAGTATATGTAGTAGTTCTTATATAATGATATTAATACTGTAGGTATAATATATGTTATATATATTAGTCTGATATATGATGTGTGTAGCAGCTTTACTTGATTGTTACCCACTTCGGCTCTTCTGGAAAGAGGTGGGGCATAGGCTCATGATATAGTTCACATGAGCAGGTCTGACCAGAGATTCCGGTACAGAGAAAAAGCGTCAAAACTGTTTATAATTTTTACAATGTCCGTCAGGTTCAAGTACTGGCAAATGTTCTATGTCGTCATTTGTCAGGGAGTGAAATCTTTGACAGAGGGGGAGGAGGGAGCATTATGAATTTTAAACCGGGAAAACATTGCTCTGGTTTGAGGATAAAATGTATTTTCCGCCAGGAATATTTCAGGGGGTGGAATACCTGGAGTATGGTGTTAATTACATATCCGAAGATCGTTCTTTGTGTTAATTGAGTGTGGATGTGTTTAATAATGGAAATAATAATGTTTATCTATTTAATAATTTAATAATATATTAAATATTTAATATTTTTTAAATATTTAATATTCTGTATTTAATAATGTGTATCTGGGGACGGAGGAGGGAACGTGTTGTATATGTGAGAGTAGGAAAAGGTACTTACAGGAGGAGATATTTTTCCGATTTTGTGGTTCAATCGTTAGAGCTGGTGCCCAGGCTGCTGGTGATGCGTAGTTTAGGAATGGAAGGATGTACTACTGCCTGTAAACTGCTGTGAAGGTTTCTCTGTTTTGGCCAAAATTTTTGTTTCGGTTAATGTTTTCATCGCATTTAATTTATGTGTGGCTCTAAAGGTAATA
The DNA here is from genome assembly GCA_015478945.1 of Trachelipus rathkii. Lineage (NCBI taxonomy): Eukaryota > Metazoa > Arthropoda > Malacostraca > Isopoda > Trachelipodidae > Trachelipus > Trachelipus rathkii. The sequence continues at coordinate 1,123 of JABUQX010011035.1, forward strand.
GTGTTTATGTGGAAAGTAAATGTCATGTGCGTGTGTGGTTAGTCTAGTAAGAGGAAGTCAAATATTTGAAAGAAACACAGTTGGATGATGGGTATTGGATTCACTTCTATCGGGTGTGAGTAGCGTGATGGAGAATTTTTGAGGAAAGACAGTCATTCTATTTATTGATAGCCAATGTTCAAGTTAGTTTATATATATTGCTGTAGTTCTCCTCTTGCGGTATTTATAGAGGAGTTTTGGACTGTGATTGTTAGATCGTCTATATAGCTGTTGATTTTTAAAGATAGGGTTGTGAGTTGAGACAGGTCATGCATAAAGAAGGTGAAAAGTGGTTGGTGATAGAAACTGATAGTGTTGTTGTTAAGTGCGGGATGGGTGTGGTGTTATTGGTACTGACTCTTAGATGTAGCGTCAGATATTAACGTTGTGCAATTATTTTTTCTAGTCATGTATCTATTTCTTGTATTCTAATTATTTTACCTATTTAGTGAGGTCGCGTGAAGCTGTATGAAGCCTTATTTTGTCTATGTTGTTACTAGAGTAGAGTGCCTGATATGGTAGTGGGTTTTAAATCCTGTGGGTGTTTTGTGCTTAGATTGGTTGTATGTAGCGTAGTAGGGAAATGGTTTTTGCTGAACCTTGGCGTGTCCACGAGGAAGGGTGGGGGGGAGGAGAAGGGGAGATTCTATTTAAGGATAAGGCTTTCGAAACTTTAGAATATGTAGAAGATTAATGATCATATTAAAGCGTAAGTTAGTTGGGTTGTCATTGTGCTTAGTTTTAATATGGGGATTGATATAAGCGTGTTTCCAGAAAGGTCGGATAGTGTTAGTTTGCCAAGCTGTTATTGATAATCTCCGTAAGGGCTTCTATGACGTTGGTTCATAAATATTTAAGCCCTGAATATTGTATATTTGGTTAGGACTCTCTGCTTTTGAGTTTTTGAGTTTTTCTTTTGATGGTTGTTAATCCGGTTCTAAGGGAGATGCAATAGTAATCTTCTAGAGTTTGTTTGCATTTTTTATGTTTTTAAGTTGTTAATACGGTAATTTTGTTGATTGTTGGTTTAATGGTTTTATTTTGGAATAGTGAGAAATATTTGGAGTGTTACCAGATAAAAATTATGTTTTGATGTTTGCTTATTTTGATTGTTTTTTGGGTGTACAGAAGACATGTTATGTTTGGGTGTGTGTTGTGGTTTTGGTGATGTGTGAAGTTTAGTTAATTAGCTCGTAGTGATTTGTTTTTGATGCTAGTTATATATATTTATATATATATTGAAATCTGTGTGTATTTAGATTATATATAATTATTTATACTATAGTGAACAAGTTTATATTTATATAAGTATATTTATATATATATGTATATATATATATACGTATATATTATATATTATATATATATTTATTATATCTATATATATATATATATATATATATTATAGTATATATATATGATATATATAATATATTATTATATATTTATATATAGTATAATAATATATATATAATACTATATAATATAGGATATATATATATATATATATATATAATATATATATATATTATATATGATATAATATAATATATATATTATATATATATATATTATATATATATATATATTATTTATATAAATTATTAAAAATTATATATATTTAATTTAAAAAGCCTATTAAATATATTCAATCTTTTGCTATTTTCGTATTGAAACGGACAGTTTCAATCAGAAGCAAAATATGTCAGAAGCGTCAAGCAGTGATTTGCTTTTAAAAGGCAATCAAATTAACATTGGTGGTAACTTCGCTTCACGGTTGGCCAATAAGGAAAAAAAAATTAATTAGTGCTATGAATCTTCAATAAATTTGCATTGTGTTTTTTGAAAGATTCAATATCTGGCAACATGGCTTTATTTATTTTATTTATTTATTTATTGTATTTATTTTTTTTTTGATTTTAATGATAGGTGTTAATTTGTTACTCTCAGTTGGGCAAGGGTTAGATTCCTACCGAATCTCGCTAGAGATAAGAAATTTAAGCGAACAGTAAATTAATGGCGGTACATTGTGTTAATGAGAGACGTAACTGCTAAGGAAGTTGGACGGTATATAATGTAAAGAGGTATGTTCGCTGTCTGCTGGATTTAATGTAAGGATGAGCATTGCGCGATTAAGTCTGGTGAAAACTGTAAAGGATTTGGATGGAGAAGATAGGAAACTGTGGAATAAACTTTATTTTGTGGAAACTACATTCAAAAGTTGTTAAACGGTTTATTAGCAACAAATTTTTTACAAAATAACGCACAGTGTATCATATATATATTATACCTATACTATACTAATATATATATATATCATTAGACTATACTTATATCCATCTATCTATTTTTATATAGTATATATAACTTATGTATATATATATATATATAGGTACTAGTATTAGTTATATATATGTTGATATTTGGTTTAAAGCCACAGCTAAAAAAAATCATATCTCAAACTACAATAGCTACAGGGAAAGGAATACATTGTTGGATCCTGGTAAAATTTGTATAGGCTGAAAACTAAAAAAAAAAAAAAAAAAAATCATTCTCAAAACTACAATGCGTATAACGCGGAAGGATAATGCGTTTAAAGAAAGTTATAGAAAATGTAAAAAAAAAATTGATATATTTAGAAATGTAAAAAAAATAAAATAAAATAAAATAATTATTGTTTTTAATTTTAAGGAGGCAGGGGGAATAGTTATATATGTATTATTTGTGATAGGTAATTACAGGGCACTGTAGGGGGCTCGAGCCGACGGGGAGCACAGGGGATTGAGCGTGTTGTCCTATACCCGTAGGGAGGGGCTGAGGGAACCCCTGCGACAACGAATATACCAAAGAGTCGTGGGGTTCGCGAGACCCTCCCCGGAAGGGGGGAATTAGTCCACCCGTAGTTCCCCGAAGGCCGGAGACCTCGCGATGCTGCCATCGGTGCGGTATAACCTTGGGTATTCTTTAGTAAAAAAAAAAGCAAAATTTAATAGCAAGTATTTATTTTAACGAGTAACCAATAACAGGTCTCTAAATAGGCTCTCTACATCATATTACTATCTATAATTATGAACAATAACTTTTTTTTTTTTTTTTTTTTTTTTTTTTTTAGCATTTTCCTATCTAACAATTTACCAGGATTCCAAAAATTGTATTCTTTTCGCTGTAGCTATTGTACGTTTTTAAAGATATGAGCTCTTTGGTATTTGGGTGTGCGGGGGTTCTCCGCCCCTCCTCTACGGGTAGGAAAACGTTCGTCGCTCCCTTGGATTTAATAATTAAGAGGCCCTAAAATTTTTTTTTTTTTAATTTTTTTTATTATATTTTCTTTTCTACGATTTTTGTAAATAAGCTTTACACACACGGCTGATGTCAGATTTGTAATTTGGTTTTTTCGTAAGTTGTCGTAACTTTTTGGATTATATTTAATGAGAAAAACAAATTATAGATTTAATTTGGCTCCACAGGTAATAAGCTTCATATAAGTTTTTTTTAAATATGGTATTGGTTTTTCTGTAACGTGTCGTTACTTTTGAGGATATTCAGGCTAATCATATTTAAGTTCAATTACGTGTGTGATTTTTAAATATTTATTTAAAGATTCTTATGGAGGGTTTTCTAGCATTCTATAATTGTAGTTAGTTCATTCTTAGTATTATAATACTAGCAATATGTTAAAAAAAAAACAAAAAAAAAATTCAAAACTGACGCAGTCGTAAAACATAACGGTGGCCTATATGGAGGAATATATATATTATAGTTATAATATTAGTCTCTAGTATATATATATTTATATTATATTATATATATATTATATATATTATATATATATATATTATAATATTTATATATATGTATATATTATATATATTCGGTCCTAGTATGTTTTTACGACTCGGTCAGTTTTTGTTTTTTTTTTTTTAATATACCTTCCGTTGCTATGGCAACCGTATTATATTTTGGGTAAAGAACATGCTTCAGAATTTAGAAAATATTTTTAATTCTTAAAACTATTTTAAAAATATTTTTTCAAAAAATTAATATATTTTTGGATTAATTACGGTATATTCTCTGACAAAGTACGCCACTTACAGAAAAAAAAATTACAATATTTGGAGACAGGATAAAGATTATTTGCAATCACTGTAAATAGGAAAAGCAAGTTAAATTATATATTTAATATATATATATTAATATATATTTTAATATATTATATTATATTTATATGTTCATATATATTTTTTTTTATATTATATTATATATATTATATAATTATATATATATGATATATATATATATTATATATTATATATAATAATATATATATATATATATTATGTATATATATATATATATATATATATTATATATATATATTAATATATATATATAGTAATATATATTATATATAGTATTTACAGTCGAGCCGACGGGGACAGAGGAGGGGACGATTTCCATACCCCATAGGGGAAGGGCGGAGAACACACCGAGTACACTAGAGACGACCCTTCCCCGGGCAGGGGGTGAAATTAGTCCTACGCTGCGTCGTCCACCGGTAGGTCACGAAGAGACTGCGACTCGTGCATCTTTGCGTTTATCTTTGGGAATTCGCTTTAGTTTAAAAACACTGTCAAAAACGAATATTGACTGGAATTAAAAAAAACAAAATATTACTATAAAAAGAAATTACTTTTTTAAAAAAAATTATTTAGAATATTAAAGGGAATATGTCCATGTGACCATTAAATTCATTGTAGTATCATATACTAGCAATATATTGAAAAAAAAAAAATTTCAAAACTTGTACGGAGTCGTAAAAACATAACAGGTCCATATATAATAGTTATATATATATAATATATATATATACTATATATATATATATATATATATCTACTATGTATAAGTATTATATATATAGTATATAATATATATATAGTATATATTATATATTTATATATAATATATATATATATATATATATATACGTATATATATATATATTATATTATATTTAACTATATATATATAGTTATATATATATATATATATATATATAGAGAATATAATAGTATATATTATAGTATATATAATATATATATATACTATATATATCTAGTATAATATATTATATATATATATATATATTATATATATATATATATCATATATATATATATATATATTTATATATATGTGAAGTTGCACTTTAGAAAAGAAGAAAAATCTTTAGACATTGAAAAAGAACTTTATTTAGATTAAATGTTTCATAAATATATGTTGAACTAAAAAATCCTCATCGTTATTTGTAAAAAAAAAAGAATTTACTTATATTTTTCCAATACGGAAAATTATACGTCTGCGATTTTTCGTGTTTCAAGATATGACAACAACTTAACTACTCGACTTATTAGCTTTAAACTTTTCTGGCACAATATTAGAGTTTTCTTTTTTTTTATTTGGGAAAACTTAAATATATATATACTATATATTATTATATATATATATAGTTTATATATATTATATATTATATATATATATATATAGTATATATAGTATTTATATATATATATAATATTATATATATTATATGGTCAGCATTGTCTAAAAGGAGACATCATGTAACTAGAGAACGGGAACACGTACAGTAAGCATATTTAATATTTGGAATTTAGTGGAAAATTTTAGAAAGGGTTTTTTTTCCATAAAAATATTTAGACAAGTTTTTTTTATTTTCCTATTTAGGGGGCTTCGAGACGACGGGGGGCAGAGGGGGGACGAGGTCCCCCCGGTCGTCCACGGGAGGCCGAGAGACCCCCGACCGCCTGCCATCCTTTGCGGTTTACCCCTATGGTATTCTATTAGTTAAAAAAGAAATAAATTTTTTATTTCCCTTTACACTAGGGTATTACTTTAACTTAAAGGAATACCATAGGGTAAATCGCAAAGATTGGCAGGAGTCGGGGTCTCTGCGCCTCCCGGTGTACGCGCGGGGGAGCGAAGGTCCCCCCTCTGACCTCCGTCGGCTAGAGCCCCTAAATGGGGAAAATTAAAAAAAAACTTTCTAAATTTTCCCGATGAATAAAACTGCAAAAAAAAAAAAAAAAAAAAAATTACGATGTTTTTTTTCTACATATATTTATGAAACTTTAATCTAAATAAAGTTTTTTTAAAACTTAGATTTTTCTTTTTTTTTTGCAACTTCAGCATATATATATAATATATATATTTATAGTATTATATATATATATATATTTTATATATATATTAGTATATATATATAGTATATATATAATATATGTATATATAGTATATATAATATAGTATTTATATAATATATATATATATATATGTATATACATATACGATCCCTCTTCCTGATCTTCTAGAATAATGCATTTGCCGTAAGCTCTGAACTTTCATTAAAAATTAAAAAAAGGAATAAAACATGGACTTTGTTACGCACTGCTTGTATTCAGAGCCGTCTTAAGCCTAGTAGGGGCACAGGGCACTTTAGAATATATATATAGGGCCCTTTTAGAGAAATTTAAGATAGGTATTAACAGAAACGTTTAACATTTTAGTTATTATAATTTGTTATTTTTATATTTTAAAATTTACAAGCAAATGCGATCACACTTAAAAAAATCTATACCTCTGCAAGAGGTACTTCTCTGGATTTACGATTATCAAAATCATGAATGACTTATTCAAAGTCTATCTCTTTAAGCACTTTCGACAAATGAAAAATAGTTTTAAAAATCGTCCTAGTATGAAAACGTTATTTACCAAGGAAACTTCTCAATCATAGAAGGGGCTTGTTTATCTAAAAAACTTTCAAAATTAATTGCAAAATGTGGAAAGCGACATACCATTGGCGAAATTATTCTATTGCCAGCAATAAATGGAGCTTTGGACACCATGATTTGCCCAGGTGAAAGTGCTGTAACAAAGTCAATGTCTCTCGGTAAAAGTACAGTAGCATTAATAATAGATGAAATGGCAAAATATGTTAGAAAACAAACTATGTGAAGCTATAAGAAAACAAAAAATTTTCTCTGCAACTTGATGAGTCAACTTTATGTGATAATGAATCTTTGCTATTTCCCTATGTCCGCTATGTAAATTCTTATAAAGAAATAGTTGAAAAACTTCTCTTTGCGGGACAATTGGTTCATGGCAAAAAAGTATCAAAAATATTTAAGGTTCGAAATTTTTTTAATACCAAAAATATTATTCCTATCACAAATATTGCATGTGTAACCGATGGAGCGTCAGCTATGATAGGTCATTATCGTGGATTTAAAAGAAGCAGTTCCACAAATATTTACAGTTCACTGTATTATTCACAGAGAACACTTAGCTGCAAAACATCTTGGTGGTCGGCTACATGATAAGCTGAACACTGTAATTAAATCAATGAATAAAATGAAGGCTCATTCATTAAATGACTGTATCTTTCGGAAGCTATGCCACGAAAATGGAGAGAGTTTTAAGTGTCTCTTGCTGCATAGCGAGGTATGCTGACTCTTAAATGGAAAGTGTTTGAAGCGTTTCATAAATCTGTACGATTCTGTTTTAGAATTTCTTAATTCCTATGATAAGAAATTGTATAATAATCTAAGAAACAAAAGGGTTGACATTGGCTATCTTTCGGATATTTTCACCAAACTAAGTGAGATTAATGTCAGATTGCAAGGAAGTAATATAATTCTTATTAAGTCGAAGGGAATTATAAATTCTTTTATAAGCAAATTATCATTCTATGAAGTAAACGTAGCGAGGAAAGATTTCCTGTAGTTCACAAGCCTATAAATTATAACAATGATAGTGATTTGATTTTAGATTCAGATATTGAACGCTATTGTTCTCACCTGCAGACCTTGAAACAAGGCATTATGACCAGATTTAAAGATCATTGCGATCTTGAAATCCTGATTGGGGCCATAGATAAATTTCTTTCTGATGCCTCTTCTGATTATTAAAATTTACGCGAAGAAAGTATTGGCTTACAAAATGATCTCGAAACTAAAGATTATTTTAAGCATCTTGGTTATAAAGCATTTTAGCCCAAACTGCAAGGTAAGTATCCTAAACTTTGGTAGGAGATCAAATTACTCTAATTCGCTTTTCCTTCTTCATACTTAGTGGAGAAAGGATTCAATGCAATATCGCAAATTTTTACTAAGCTGCGAAATAAATTGGTAATTAGTCAAAGAGGAGACTTGCCACCTCGCTTGACTAACAATGAACATGATATAGAAAACCTCGCAAGACCTCATCGGGCACTAGGAAGTCATTAAGTCACAATTAAGGTAAATTAACTTTTAGCCATTATTCATTTTTATCTACGTAATTTTTAAATCTTATATTCTGAATTTTTTATTAAAATTGTTTATCAGCCATGTTTAATAAAATTTAGTTACATTTCGTGCCTCTCTCAAATAAAGGGGAGAGTTGGGCAATAAAACTAGATGAAAGTAGGTTTGGCCGAGCACCGGAATTTTGCTTACCGCACCGCAACTGGGTAAGCGCACCACAGCACCACACTGCACCAAAAGTCATTTTTGCCGCAACGCACCGCGCTCCGCACCTCGCACCGCATCTCGCACCTCACCTCCATATTTTAAAAATTGCACCGCACCGGTACACTGGATTTGTGTGGCGCCACCGCACCACACCGCACCAAAATGTGTGCATCACGCACCGCACCGCACCGCACCGCACCGCACCGCACCAAAATGTGTGCATCACGCACCGCACCGCACCGCACCGCACCGCACCGCACCAAAGTGTGCGCATCACGCACCGCACCGCACCGCACCGCACCGCACCGCACCAAAATGTGTGCATCACGCACCGCACCGCACCGCACCGCACCGCACCGCACCAAAATGAGCGCACCATGCACCGCACCGCACCGCACCGCACCGCACCGCACCAAAATGTGTGCATCATTATTATTATTATTAATTATTATTATTAATTATTATTATTTAGTTATTGTTATTATTGAGTTTATTGTTATGTATTAGTTTGTTATTGTTATTATGATATTGTTATTATTATTATTCAATGCTTATAGGTATTATTAATAAATATTAGAATAATCTAGAATTGAATTATATAATAAATAAAAATTTATAATAATTATAATATTATAACCACTATAATAATAATAATATTTTTTAAAATTATTATATTATTCATAATTATTATAAATTAATTATAATTAATATAAATTGAGATAATTTATCATATTTATTTTTATTATATTATTATTATTTTATTATTTTTTATTATTAATTAATTCTTATAAGTATATTACATTACTATTATTATTATTATTATTATTTATTTTCATTATATATTTTATTATTATATTATATATTATTTAATCATTATCATTTCATTATCATTTTAATCATTATCATTATTCATTATTTCATTATATATATATTACCTATTAATTATTATTAATTATTATTATTGATTATTATTATTCATTATTAATTTTTTTTATTATTATTAGTTATTAGTTATTAATATTATCTATTATCATTATCATTATCATTATATTTATTAATTATTAATTATTATTATTATTTAATTATAATTAATTATTATATTAATATTATTATTATTATTATTATTATTTATTATTATTATTATTATTATTATTATTATTATTATTATTATTATTATTATTATTATTATTATTATTATTATTAATAAAAAGTGATAGCAAATATTGGAAAACACTTAAAATAAATATTTTATATATTTTAAAAGTAATCACTATACCCAGATTTCCAAGATGGAGTGCCTATTGCCGGTCCTTTGGTATCAAAATTAATGGAAGATCGTATTTCCATTCATAACGTATTAGAAACGTTTTTAAGGATTTCGGGGATATATTTTTTGTTTTCATTATTGTTTATATAAAAAATAAAAAGGAGAATATATATATATAGTGTATATTATATATACTATATATATATATTATATATATATGTATAATTTTCTATATATATATATCGTATTATATATATATATATATATTATAGTATGTAAGGTATATATATATAGGTAATATATATTAGTATATAGTACATAGTTGTCATATTATATATTACTTATCTATTATATATATAGAGTATAGATGTATTACTTTGCCTGCTGTCTTCTAGAGTCATTTTATTTATTAGTTTATATTAATGAACAACTTAAACAATTTGACTGAAAATTTCTTAAAAGAAACCGTTTATTGATTTGTCAAGGCATTGCAGCTGCGTTTTTGTGCAGTAGAGTATTATAAGTTGAGGGCAGCTATATTTTGGATTGATGCATAGATAGGGAGTAATATAGGTGAGTGTATAGTGAAATATATTATCGATGATATTAGTTATAATATTAGCGTTATACTATATATAGGTTTATATTATATTATATGATAGTATATTATATTATATAGTGCTTTTATTTTTATTATGTTTAGTTGTAGTAGTTTTATATAGTATATATATATGTATATACTACGTGTGATATATATATTAATAAGGTAACTGCATTATGTATATATATATAATGGTATTATATATATATATGAGATAGTAGATAATAAATATCAAACAGTGCTCGTCAATTAGCGTACGCCGATATCTTCGAGAACACGATTCTTACACGAAAAATTAATTACATATTTGGAATCAGCGTATAAAGCCTTTTATATGCAAAGTCGTTTTATAAAAAAGATATTACCTTGGTAAATTCTTGCTTTTAACTGATATAGAAAAAAATAACGTTATTTTACGTACGTTTGCTGTTACGTTACTTTAGGTTAGGTTAGCAGCAAAAGCATACGTATAGTATCTGAAATGTAAACTAATTTGGGTGATTTGTGTGTGAGTTGTATGGTTCAGGTTAGGTTGTAGGTTGGCGTTTTACGGTTAGGTTACATTATGTTTCAGGTGTTAGGGTTAGTGTTATCGTTAGGTTGGAGAGTTAGGTGGATGAGCGTTAGGTTGTTTATTTTACAATTAGGTTGAGTGGTGTTAGGTTGGGTGTTACGGAGTCTTTTATATTAAATTGTTTTTAAATGTTTTATTATAGAGAGAATTTACCGGTAATAAGGGCTTTATAGCGGGCTGATGTTCAATTATGTATGTATGTGATTCTCTGTAAGTAGTCGGTAGTTCTTCGATATTAATTGCGTACACTATGTATAGTGTTTTGTACATAAATATATTATTAAGTACGTATATAGATAGGTATAGTATTATCGTAATATATATACTATAGTAGTAGTATATATTTATATATGATATGTATATTATAGAATTGATTAGATGTTATAGTTATATAGTATAATATATATAACGAAAAAGACATTGAATAATATAGTCTACAGCGTGATATAGACGAATATGTTTTAAAACTAGACATTGGATTGAAATTTACTTCCAATATCTTTTACGTTTTTTTTTTCTTTTAGAGGTTACCATCAATAACGACAGGGTTCTTTTCAAAGAAGGGCACGGAATTTGAGAGATTCCACGTAAAACCAAGCCTAAGATAAATTTCTCGGTTGGGAGTAGGCACGGGCTTTAAAGTGAGTGTTAAATATTAAATAAAGCATGAATAATAGATAGTAGCAAAGAAAGCAGCAGAACAGAAGAGGCTGGAATGAAAAAGGTACCACAACGAGCAAGACTGATTTTACCAACCTCGACACAAAACTCATATGAACACAAAGCACCTTTGCTCTGCGAGAACTCAGTAACGATATTAGAATACGAGTGACTAACTCCCTCGAATACCTGAGGCTGTAGTACCGCCAATAGTAATAAAGTCTGGAGCAAACAAAAACTGAAACCAGTGCTGCGTTTAGGTTAAGAGATAGGTAAGAGCAGGAGCAGTAAATTTTTTCCCGTTTTACACCCTTTGTAGGTTTTATTTGCAAAGGCTATTCAATTAAGATTTTAAGACTGTTAAGTTATAGTTGTGAGTGTTGTTTTTATTCAATGTTTTATTGATACCTGCTATTATTAAACTAATTAATACTTACTTTGTTCTTTGGAATATTTGAAACATTGAACATGTTACTATGCCGTTTATATATATATATATATATATATATATATATATATATATATATAATATATATATATATAATACTATATTATATAATAGTATATATATATAATATATATAATATATAATATAATATATATATATATATATATATACTATATAAAGGGGCGAATTTTTGATTGCTTAGCATGCAGCAATTACTATATTACAATAAAAGATAAAATTTACGACTTCAGGTATTTAACTGTTTTTATTTATATTATTTTTTTTTTCATCTCATTTGCCATTTACCTTAAATTTATTTAATTTTCCGCCTGACTTTTAAACAAGCAATGTTTTATACTATAATAAAATCAATACAAGGTAGGTTAACGGTTACTCGTGACGCCAGCGTTTACTATAAGAAAGTAGCTTTAACAATAATGCAAGTAACAGGGCACACGCTGCAAATTAACTCATGAAGTCAAAAAACAACTATGAAAGCTTTGCAAGGGGAAATAACTTAAACAGCAAGCAAATTACTTTTGAACGAGACCTAAAAAAGCTAAATTCGATCGTTCTACAAATCTTAATATTCGCCATATTTCTCGTTATTCATTAATTTTTAAAAATAAATAGAAAAAGTTGCGAAGAATTATGCTTTTTTTCTGCTATTTTGTTCAGGAAACCCTGAACTGAACAGAATGTCCAAATTTCAACAAATTTAAGCATAATTGAAGAAAAATTTCTTTTTTAAGAAAGAATAAAAAGATTAAAAAGTGTCAAATTAAATACCTAAAATTAAAATATCAATGCATAAATACAGAATAGAATGCGAATATTTTTATTTAAAAAATTATTGAAATTAGAGAAAAAAAAAAAAGAGTAAAAAAGTAGATTTGTTCCTAGGTTGCAGACATAGTGAATCCGGACACGTTCGGATGTAGTACTAGTGTCTGCGTAGATTTGCGTGCACTTATAATAATTAACGTTTTTTGACAATACTTTATGTGTTTGCTCGATTTTGTTACATTGGCTAAATAAGAGTGTAAGTCATCTGATGATAGTGATCGCTAAAATAATTAAAAAGTGAATCGCACAAAGAGGTTTCTTCAGAAGAACAGAAGGACATACCTTTTTTCAAGTTTAAGAAATAGAATTACGATAATGACGACTTACTCAATATGTTAGAATTTTGTAAGCTTTTATATGTTCAAATTACATCATTTTATTTTTATCTTATTATACATATAATATTTTTTTTGACTATCATATATATAATTTTTATTTTATTATATTATATTATATTATATAATATTTATATATATAAAAATATATAATATTATATCATTATATATAATAATAAACTAAATTATATATATAAAATATATATATATAATATAATTAATTTATTATATATATATAATTAATAATATATATATATATATACGTAATAGTATATATAAATATATATATATAAAAATATATATATATATATATATATATGTATATATAATATAATAATATACATACATAGATAAAAATAGGATATCCTATATATATATACATATATATATATATATTAAGGTACATAAAAATTATATGAAATAGTATATATATATACGCTATATATATATAGTATATACTTATATATTATATATAGTATATATATATATATAACGTGACTTATTCTGTTTAGGTAAAGAGATATAGCATAATACAACTTTTCGACTGAAAAATCGTTAAACATTTCGCAAAGGATTTCAA
>JABUQX010011035.1:20000-22500 GCA_015478945.1 Trachelipus rathkii
ATTTGAGGTTAAGACTGATTGGATTTGAATTGTAACTGTAATAATAAAGCAAGTTATGGGAAGGTAGTTTAGTTCGAGGGAGTGGAGTAAGATAGAACTAAGTAATAACCATATTATAAGGTAAGAGGTGATAAGGGAAACTGTAGGAATATAGAGAGTAAATTTAGATTTGATGAGATATATCCATAAGATGAGAATGCGTATATATGATAGCTAAGGTGGATTTTGGATCGCAAGTGAGAAAGTGCGACTTTACGATGTAGAACTAGAGGGACTGATTTAGTGTGTGAATAAAGAACAAGGTGCGTCTTAGAAAAAAAAAAATAGTTAACTAAAATGGTAAGAGCGATTGTTGGCAAACCCACTTAGGACCATTGAAAATATACAAATAATTATGAGGTTTATGCGCTATGAAAAGAATAAAATTAAATTTTTTAATGGATTTATGCAAAACATGGGCTATGATATAAAGTAAACAAAACTGATCTAAGTAGCTTAATCGAATGGTAGAGTTAAGTTAGTGAAATATATAAATGTAAACTGCCGAACAGGCTTCTATAAATCTAAATGGACGTCAAAACGTATGTATATAATGTACTAATAAGTAATTATAATAATGACAACTATGTAGTTCCCGAATATTACTATAATGTGTAAAATTAATGGAGTTGAAAGTGATTTGAATTATTGTATTGTATATAGCGGAGCGGAGTCAAGGGATATGTGTTAGTCTCCTTGCGTGTTTCAATTTGAATATTATGCGGTTATTATATTACTTATTAATTATTAATTATTTATTTATTAAATTAAATAATAATAATTATTATTATTATATATTATATTATTATTTAAATTATTTATTATTATTATTATATTTATATTATTATTTACATATATTATTATTTATTATTATTATGTAATTATTTAAATTTATTATATTGTAAATATATATTAATTTATAAAATATATAATATACTAATATATATATAAGTATAATATATAGATGGTAGGTTAATAAGTATTAAATACTTAATATATTAAGGTATATATATAGAGATATATAGTTATTAGAAAAAAGTAAGGGTAGTATATATATAATATAATATTATAGTATATATATATATAATAGTGTAATATAATTTTATAATAGATATATTATAATATGATATATATATATTAATATTAATTACTATAAATAATA
Organism: Trachelipus rathkii; assembly: GCA_015478945.1. NCBI lineage: Eukaryota > Metazoa > Arthropoda > Malacostraca > Isopoda > Trachelipodidae > Trachelipus > Trachelipus rathkii. Next base: position 21,202 of record JABUQX010011035.1, read on the forward strand.
TTACTATATAATATATACTATAAATTATATAATTAATAAATATACTATATATATTTATATATAAGTATTAATAATATATACTATTTTATGATATTGTATATATATATATATTAATATATATAATATATATTAATATATATATTAAATATTATTCCAATTTAATAAAATAATAATTATTTATGAAAAATAATATAAAAATGTAGAACACTCCAATTTATTCTTTTGAAGTAAAAATTTTTAATTTTATGCTCAAATGAAAACAATTACAAATAAATTGCTAAGATTTTAGCTTTCCCGAGCAAGAATTTGAATACGATAAGTTATTCAAAGAATTGTGTTAAAAATAAAATAGAAAATAAATATTTTAATAAATAATATCCCGGCTTGTTTAGATGCTCTTCAGTCAGATAGTCACTTCAGTCAGATCGAGTCAGATCAAATTATTAAGAATTCAATAAGAAAACTCCCACTCATAAATGTAATACTCCCTTAGTGTTAGCTATTAAAGAAATTAATCCTGTTAAACTTCAAGGAAAAATGAACATCACAGACTATTTTATACGTTGATCGAATACTATTCAAAGTTATCGCGCCACAGCCTAAAACGAAGAGTCTGAGGGAAAGTGTCGAAAATACGCACTGGAAAGGCTGCGCACTTGCAATTTACCTACAAAGAGATTCTCCAACAGAAAAAACTTTTTTGTGTGCCCTGTTTTTATAAAGAAAATTAACTGATGTTTTATAGTTTAAGTATAATACCAAGTCTGTAGATGTAATATTTTGCTTTTAATTCATTATTCCTGGAGCATAAGGAAATCTTGGGAAAATGATAAAAAGTAAATTCTTCAACAATATTAGTTAAGCACTATTAAAATCTCCAGATATTCAAATTTGGGAAATCACTCAATAAAATATAAATATTAAGCTGAAACACAAAGAAGAGAACTTGCAAACATGATCAAACTTTCATATTTAATATTATATTCATGAATATTAAAAGGCGAAACTAATTAATGAATAATTATGTAAACAAGAAAAAGTAACTAATAAATGTCATAGGGCCCTTTTAGATAACAACAAATGCGCTCCAATATCAGAAACAACTCGGAGAAAATGAGCTCTATAGGCAAGGTGATAACGAACAGTGTATCGATACCGGGACTTTCCCAATTTTAATTTTTTCCATTTTTGTTAATAAATATTAATGGTAAACGATTGAGTGATAATCTAAATCAGCGAAATAATTCACAAGACTAAATTCTCTAGTTTTCTGTAATGTCGATTGTTTCATCGGTCCTA
>JABUQX010011035.1:27500-32500 GCA_015478945.1 Trachelipus rathkii
GGACATCAGTGATTTCCTGGTAATTTTGGCCTTCTGTAAACGCCATTTTGGTACAGTCGCTTCAAATTTCACTTTAACACATTTAACTCTGGTTGAAATGACTCAAACTCAGAGCACACGTAGTTATTTTGATTTTGAGTTTAGGTCATGTCACCGGTCTCTAACCACCTTCACTAATCAGTGACAATTCTTATCTCAGCCAGCTTAGGATGTGCTGCACAGGTCTAGAGGCATTTTACTCTGATAATTTCAGCCTGCCTTGACTTTATCGGAACAGCCTTTTTCAAAAATTGAAATTTCTGTGGCTTGAGTACAAAAAAATTATTCTGCAGTAAAGTCTATCTCGCCCAACTATACAAGCCCTGAAAATTTGATGTTGATCGGATAAGTAGAAAATATCTCAATATTTCACTTTTTCAAAAATTTATTCGTTCCAAAAAGTGAAATATTGAGATATTTTTTTCTACTTATCCGATTAACATAAAATTTTCAAGGCTTGTATAGTTGGGCGATAGACCTTTTTTTACTAGATATTCTTTTTTGTATACTAAAAGAAAATTTTTAGCATCTCCCAATTTTTTTTGAAAATTCTGTTCCTTGAACAAATCCAAACTAATGCATATACAAAGAAATTGTCTAATAAAAGAATGTGCCCCCCGACTACATATGCCCTGAAAATTTCATTCACTTTGCCGAACAGGAAAAATTATCGCAAATTTTCATTTCAAAATCCAAAAAGTGGGTTTGGAAATTGGACAACGCTGAGCACAAACTCAAAAAATCGGCCATGTGTATTTTTGTAGGTAATGGACCCATCTATGCATATTTCAAGTTTGAAGTCATTTCTGAAAAACATTCTAGAAGCTGATAATGAAAAATGTCGTGGGTTTTGAAATGGCAATTTTGAAAAATGACTACTAGACACAGAAAAACACCGAAAACAACACGTTTTAGAGGCCAAAAAAGGCTACCACAATTTGGTGTTTATAGGGTCAAATCGGCTGATAATTCCGACCCTGATGTCCATTTTCAGGTAAGCAAATGGTCCCAACATCTAAAAATATTGATCATGCTCCTGAATGATATAATTGATAAACTAAACCTAACCTAACCTATGCATTAACACCTAGTATGATACTGAAATATTACGGACTTTGTATATCTATCTCCTTATCAGATGTATAGTCGTCCTCCGTAACCTGTGATTGGACGTAATGGACCAATCAGCTACTTGTATTGCAGTGACGTTATTCATTATAACGTAGTGATAAGGGATCAGTTGTCGGAAAGCTCAGTTGTGATATAACTTCTAGTGAGAGAGTGATGTTGATTAGTATAAAACAGATATTATGAAATAGAATGAACGCTGAAGTTCATACGTTGTGCATGGTAAGATAATATGTAAACCTAGTTACTTGTAGAAATGCACATGTTAGATTCGAATCAGTCATGTGCACAATAGAAACCCTTTCATATAAGTAGTATCAGGTATCAGATGACATTAGTTTAGATGTGTCTAGAGAGGTTAAGAAACTTTAATTTCGTAAGATAAGACAAAATGGAGAGAGAGAGAGAGAGAGAGAGAGAGAGAGAGAGAGAGAGAGAGAGAGAGAGATATGACGTTATTAATAAAGTAGATGAGCCAAGATAGTATTTCAAGCTATGGTAGATTTAGTCACGCTAAGTTAGGCAATGTATTATGAAAAATCGGTTGAACGGCAAATAGTTTAGTCAAATATGACTTTATTCGCTTAATCAATTGATCACTGGTGATAATGAGGGGTATGGTGTGTGGTTGATTAGAGTATGATCTAATGATTAACAAATTTTTAATAAAAAGCCTAAAAAATTTAGTAAAAACATAAAATGTTTATAATAATTTTATGTAATGTTCATACAAAACATTTTTGTAGTTATGCAAATAATAAAGTTTAGTAAAAAATTTAGTAAAATAATAAATAATAAAATAGTAAATAATAAAATTTAGTAAAAACAAAATGTTTATAATAATTTTATGTAATGTTCATGCAAAACATTTTTGTAGTTATTCAATAATATTGACCCTAAACCAGTAAGTCAATAAAGCAATAGCGCATAGCTGGTTGGGAGGGGGCTGGTGTGGGAAGTTTGCGCTTCTACTTGATTGACTTGCTTCCTTAGGGTTTACAAAGTTCATGTTTTTAAGGAAAAAATTATTTTTTTTAGTAAAAACTTAAAATTATTTTAATTATTTTTTAAATATATTTTAAAAACAAATAAATAGAATCAAAAATAAAACTATAGATGTAAACTAAAAGTTTTAAAATAAATTAAAAACTTGAAACAAAATAAAAATAAAAACTTTAAGCATAATATAAATATTTCTCAATGTAGAAGAAATATATTAGTTTTTCTCTGCCTAAAGAAAATGAGATTTGAGGCTGATATGGTGATAATTATCTATGTAATTATTTGTTATTAGACAATTTAATTTCATTTTTAAAGATCAAACCCCTTTTAGGAGTTCGGTCACTATCTCGTGGGATGTCTTACCCTTTCAGACTCCACAGGAACTCATCCTTTGTTGTTTCAGTGCATATGGATTGATATAACATATATTAGACAGACCAAAGCATGTTTTTCTTTAGGGATCGCACTCCCAGGGATGTTCAGACTCCCCGCAGCAAGTTAAAACTATCAAATTCGGGATCTATGGGGTCGAAAATATAAAATTACACCAATATTGGTATATTATACAAATGTATGCTTACCCAGCACCGCACCTGCTCCGGCTAAGACACCGGGGCAGTGCTCCATCTCTGACTTATTCTTCATCCTTTCTCTGTCTTCTTCTCTTATGCACTCTGTTTTTCCAATTTTTCTTCTTTTTTTCTGTCTGAAACCCTTAAAGGGGTTCTTATACATCCTTGAAGATGCTGAAACCCCCAAAATCGGAATCTAGGGGTTCGTCAACCTAGGAAAAGATACCTTACTCGGTCTATTATACGTTTGTAACCAGATTCAACTCTGACACAGGCAGAGACTCCGATTCTGTGCACCGCGTCATACGCCCCCTCCATCTCTAACTTGTTCTTATTCCTTCTTCATCCAGCCCATATCTTCTCTTGCGCAATCTCAATGTATATCCCTTATTTCTTCTTTTTCAGCTGGAACCCCTAAAGGGGGGTCCTCATGCAATCTTGAGGTTAATGAAACCCATATGATCAAATTCTATGAGTTCGTTAACCTAGGTAAAGACACCTTACACGGTTTATTATAGTTTGTATATAGATTTCAAAGTTCGGCTCCAACACCGGTGTCGGAGCCGTTCTGTGATCCACAGCATGAGTTATCTCAAACTCTAATTCCATCGCTGAAACGCGTCGGTAGCTTATTTTTCATATAACTCCTGCCATATCCAAGTTTGGGGGGATCAGTTTCCTCTTATGATGGGTGCAGCGGCATGAAACCATGAAACAGGAAAGCTGACACTACCAACTATATGTAGACCATGTTTGAATGGAATCCGATGTCTCTATCCCCTTTAATTGGGAGTGTAGCAGCATAGCAGCATATATAGCATAGCAGCAGGCAGCATATATATATAAGGTTATATATATATAGCAGTATATATATATATATATATAGAATATATATATATATATATATATATATATAAAAGAACGAAAACGAAAAAAAGATATTTATATACGAAAGTTCAAAAAAAAAAAGGCAAAGGTCGAAATAGCTAGGATAGCAAATTGACCGCTCAGCGATTATAATGAGCAAGTATTAACATGGAAAAAAGCATCGGGCAGTTTAGCTCAGGGGGTTAAGGTCCCAGTAAAACGTCACAAAAGGACGTGCGATGACTGAATTTCATTAGGAATTTATATATATATATATATAACAGTATATATATATATATATATATATATATATATATATATAGTATATATATATATATATATATATATATATATATATATATATATATATATATATATATATATATATATATATATATAAGTTATGAATATATATATATATATAATATATATATATATATATATATATATATATATATATATATATATATATATATATATATATATATATATATATATATATATATATATATATTATTACATATAGGGAAAGGGTAATGGCGTGCACCTAAGGGAAAAATCAAATAACAAACTTAAATTTAAAGAAAAATTAAAACTTTATTATCGAAGATAATCTTAAATGAATTGAGAACAAGTAGCAGCAATTCAAAATTTAAAACTAAATTCCCCCCAAAAAATATTAACGAGTTTAGTGAATTAGTCCTTGAGCGGTATTACCCGAACATGGAGGGCAATAGCGTTCACATGGTAGGGTAATGGCGCGCAGAGTGTAAATTGTTTATTGGAGGCAATAGGATGGGGCATAGCACGATCCTGCCTTAATTCTATCCTTAATTTGAACTAAAGGGAATGTTATATTCCTTTGAGGCATTTCTAATCGATGTTCCTGAAGCTACTGCATTCATTGCTGCCTGCATTGTTGCTACTGTCCACGAAGCCTTTGATGTACATCGTTCCATTCTTCTTGGCATCCGTTGATAGTGTGCATATATATATATATATATATATATATATATTATATTGGATTATATATATATTTTTTTTTATATATTTTTATAGTGTATATATATATATATATATATATATATATATATATATATATATATATATATATATTATTTGGGGTAATTCCGCTCACCCAAACGCCATTACCCCCCTTCGACATGTTTGATATTTTTGGATTACTTTATGGCACACAAAAGCATTTTCAAAAAACTAAATATGTGAATTAAATACTAAATGCATGTAGATGATATAAATAATAATAAAAAGTTCTAAATTAAAACGTAAAAATTGTTACCTTTTATCATAGAGACTTCCAATTTTATATGAAAAAGTGAAAAATAATAAATTTGAACATCACAATCAAAGTACTCTTTCGCCTGCGGTCAG
>JABUQX010011036.1:0-24031 GCA_015478945.1 Trachelipus rathkii
GGGACGGATGATGTTTTGTTCCAGCAACTCTCGGCATTGCTTTTCGATTTCTTGGGCCAACGGCCCTTGAAATCTACGAACGGGGATTCGGACAGGACGTGAGTTTTCAAGCTCGATGGTGTGCGTTATATTGGTTGCTACGCCCACATCGTGATCGCCAAAACTAAGAGAGGACTGATGCTCCAAGAGGACATCCATAAGACTTTGCTTTTGTTCTTCATTTATGGGGAGCTCAGAAAAACAAAATTCCTTCTCTATTCTGTCCGGAGTCCAAAATTCCTTACATTGAACAAAATCAAAGCTCTCGGGAAGTGGGGGGCGACGACTGTGGAGAACGGCGGGACCTACATTCATCTCGAACGTGCCCTTTCTTCTTACAGTAGCTACAAATTCCCAAGAATTTGTAGCAATCCTTCATACTGTGTCCTTTCTTCTCACAGAAATCACAAACGATGACTTTCTTGTCATCTCGGGTGTTATAGCGAGAAGAGGGGTTATCTTTACGATCGCGTCGAGAATCACGACGATCATCACGGGGACGAGCACCACCGGATGGTTTCACTTGGGAATCGCGATTTGAACGACGTGGTGACGCACGAGATGAGGAACGACGGGTCGGTTTTGGAGGCGGTGATAGACTTTTCCTATCCTGTACTGTTTCTATCCAGTTAGGTTGCAAGGTATTGATCTGTATAACCGACTCGGTTGATTCGTTCAGATCATCTCGGTGGTGTTTATTATGGTTAGATTTCTTTGAGTATGAATCATGAGAGATGGAATTGGGATAGTGATCGTTGTCACTTTCCAGGGAGTCTGCAAAACTCACGATCTTCTCCCATGAGACTCTGGTGTTTGTCTCATTTTCCATTATCTTGATATATTCACGGACGCTCCGTTCGATATCCGGCGGAAGACTACATAAAAATGCAGTCCTAAGGGACTCGTGTTTCCGCATATCGATGCCGTTATATGCGCGTCGCGCTAAGCGTTCCAAACGAAGAGCGTACATTCGGATTGGTTCCTTAGGGTCTCGACGAGCCGAGTGATAGGCGTGCAAACGGTACTCGTTTCGACGTTTCTCTTCATTGTAGAACCATGCTATTAAAGTGTCACGGACGGAAAAATAGTCACGATCATCCTTGGAGATCAGCTTATACAGCTGGCGGAAACGACCTTCCAGCTGCCTGCCAAGCAATCTGAGCCATTGATGATGTGCATTGGGGTAGTGAAGCTGACAATATGCCTCGAAATCCTCCAAATAGACAAGAAGATCTTGTTCAGCTTCATAATTATATCGACCGGGATCGACAACCTTCACTTTTTGTGAATTTTTTAGTAGTTGGACTAGGAGTGAGATGGCATCTTCCAACAAATCTATGCGTTTCTTAATTTGGGGACCTGAGTACATTTCAGGTTCAGGAGACTCAGGTCTTCTTACTAAACGTTGGGATCTCCTTTGAGGCTGAGATGGATATTGAAGGTCATACGATCCATAGCTATTCCGGTCGACATGGTCAAAGGGGGAATAAGAGTAAGATTGGTGTTGTTCCCTTAGGGATGGCTCTATTCTACTCACGGGGTTATACTCCCGTTGATCCCTATCTAACCCTAACAAGTCAGTAGTGTGAGATGTGTAATGGGATCTAGAAGGTTGAGTATATCTTATATTAGAGTCATCATGACTGTGGGAACTTTGGGGTCTTTGAACTAATTTACTACCCCTTTTTGGGGATGAGTTTCTAGGGATTTCATTTTTAATATCAAATCTTACATTATGATCACCCGGATTATGATGAGATCGAGGGGCATACTGGGAAGCATCCTTCTCATAGAGGGACAAATTTTTAATTAAGGAAGGATCGCGAAGGTCGAACTTCTTGGCCTTCAACGAGGGGTTATTTACAAGGAGACGGTGATCATAATTTTTATGAGCTATAGCTTCAGCTTTTTCTTTTTGCAAAGCCAAAGACTCATGTAGCTTTTCCAGATATGGAATAGGCAATAAGCCATCATCAACGTCAGAGTTGGAATCAGACTGGCTATATTCATCCTGGATTTCCCACTGAGGATTATGCCTATGGTGAGTGGTGGTTGAACCATTTCTTTTCTTCAGTTTGAGAGGTTCATCCAACCGTAAAAGATTTTCAACAACAGGGGGTTTCTCAGATTTATGAGGTCGACCCCACTGTGGTGTGGTATCTACATCTTCCTCATTGGGTGGACTAATGCCTCCATGAGGATTTAAGGGACTTGGTAAACCATGTGGTCTTTCAGGGGTATGTGGATTTTCCACATCTTGTGAGTTATCCCTTCTATAAGGGCTTAACAAATCATGTGAGCGTGAGGTTTGTGATTTATCATCACCCTCCTGTTTGTTAGAGTTTTCATTTTTTGATTTTTAATTTTATTACGAACACCACCCACACCCATCCCACCGGAATCCCCAATATCCTGATTAGCAGGAACTTTAGCATTGGACATTGTAGTAGGGCGCGCAGTGTAAGTGTATGTGTTTTTTTAAGAGAGGAGTTACGACACCTCTTGAGCCAATTCCTAAAAAGAATACGAATATGGTTTGAAACCAGAATTGAAGTTCAGACGATGAAGATCGTTAAGATTTGAGAATGCGCACGCTTCGCGAACGAGAGACAACAGTGTCCCTGTTCGGGCGCCAAATCAATTTGGGCTATGATGTAACGGAGACCAGGATAATGGCTGTCCAAGAAAAAGAATGAAGACTATGTTTTGAAGAAACGATGAATTGCAGCACTTAGTTATTCTGATCTCCAGACATATAACATCATAGAATTGATTAATTTGGAACTCTATGACTAGCCATATAATTTTAAAAGAATAAAAGAAAAAGGGGAAAAAGGGATGAGTTAGAAGAAACTAACCTATGACTTGACGTTAATTAATCTCTCCTTGACACTGTTCTTCCCACTTCCTTCTTTATCTCTTTTCCTGAAGGCAAGCGATCCGGCGATAGTATTTTCTGAACGGTGGGTTTCCTTTACATCACGGACACCGCTACCTAAGCCTCGGCCGAAAAATGTGCACCACTTGACATGATGTTGATGTGTGAAAGGGTCAGTCGGGATCAGGTGTAAAGTTATAAAAATGGATGGGGGGTAAATTTAAATAATGTGTGTAAATATATTTAACCTTTCAATATTATTTACCAAAGAAAAAAATTATAACCACGGGATAGCGAAAGAGAATTAAAAATATAATTTTAATTAAATAAATAATAATTACGAAAAATACGAAAATAGCGTAAGGTAAATAAAATACGTTTCCACCTATTTCGAGTTCTTGGAGTATTCCTCCACAGAGCCGAAATAGAACATATGAAATAGTTTATTCCTAGTAAATCATAACAATATATGACACAGAAGTCCCTTTGAATGAGGGAAGAAATCTCCTCAATATATAAAATGCGGGTAAATACGAAAACTGCAGATCTGCGGAATCTGCAGAATTGACGAGGGCGGAATTTGGCTCAGTTATAAATAAATAAGTATATATGGGAATATGTTAAGGGTAATTTATATATATTACAAAACTTTGATGGCGATTGATGGTTACAATCTATTTTATATTTTCAGCTGCCTACCAGTTTTGGTAGTTTATATTTATTATATTTATCATTTATTTATTTATCATTTATTTAAGATAACAGACAACGTTGACTTAACTGCAGTTGCCGTCGTTATGAGAACCCGAGCTTCATTTCATGCGGGTCTGCTAATATGGTATGCATAATACGGTTGATAGTCATTTGGTTTGGATCAGGTCATAAGGGCAAAAGGGATCATTTGACTTCAAGGGCTTCTTTCAAAAGCAAGGGGAATAAATCCATCAAAGATAAGAGGAAGCCAAAGCAAAAATGATCAAGAACAAAATTTGAGCCGAAGGCAAAAATTGTATTCAAAAACAAAAAGTGCGACCAAGCATAAAGCCCAAGACAAAAATGGTTCCAAAAACAAAAAGTGCGACCAAGCACAAAAATTGTATCCAAAAACAAAAACCTGCAATGGAAATGAAAGACTAAATTAGATTCCATTACAGTGGATTTAAAGTTAAGTTAAATTTAATAGTTTAAGGGAATTTGCTTTAGGAGCTTAATTTTACTATGATAAGATAAAATAAGTGAAGAAGGGGATATTTCATATTGAGAGATGATTCTACATTTAAAGGGGAAAAGGGAATATAATTATAAATGTCATGCCATGCAACCATACGTTAAAGTTAATGAGCTTACCCCTATCTGATTTGGAAATCTTTTTGGGGTTTTTGCTAAATCCGTGCAATGATGCAAGTTGAAACGTGCAGGTGACTGTCCCTTGACCTGCATAAACATTTACATTTGCTTTTATATATTCCTTTTTCAACATATACTTTTCAGATTATTTAGCATTATCAGCACATAACAACATTAATAATTGAGAATTTCGGTAATAAATACAAATATCACTAACCTGAATGAGAATCCAGTAAGGTAATGAATTAAAGCTTAAAGTTCCCAATATAATGTATTACAAAGACAAAGAGTGGGAAATACGTACAAACGGATGGTTAAATATTTAAGAATAATATACGAATCCGTTTGTAATTGAAACTAGAAAGTTAAACTTTAAAGAAATACTTTTACTAGAAAAAGAAAATTCTACATATTACAATAATAAACGTTTAAGTAAATTGGAAAATAATAAAGTAAATAAAAAATCATTATATATATAGATATTCACAATGTACCCTTGTGAATAATTAACCGGGGGTACGGATGAAATGTAATCCCATTAATATCTATATATATATTAATATATATATCTTATATAAACAACATAAATACATATATAATATGTCTATAAGAACTATACACGTAACGATACAAAATCAAGCATTTATTTTGGTAGCATAAATTTTAAAAGAGGGAATTTTTAGATACACATAAATTTCATATTTAATGTTTTCATTCAGAGTTTCCTTTAATGTTGTAGAATTGTAAAAATAAATAAAATTGTTCAAATGAACCTTATAAAAGTTTCTTGGAAATTCAATTTTCAAAATTGATTTCGGGGAAAATGTCAGTGGCGTGGGAGAAAGGTCATTAATTTTATTACATCTGTGCTGGACAAACTATTTTTTAAAACACGTTCTTAAGTTTTTTAAGCTGTTTTTAATAATGTTTTAAGTATGAATTTGGATAGAAAAACACAAGTTTAATTTTGACATTTTCCAAACGTGAAATTTTTTCCAAAATTTGAATTTTTTGAAAAGTGATTTTTAAATACTTAAACTTGAAAAAAAAAGAATTTATGACAATAAATTTCTAATAATTTGCTAATAATAATAATATTTACACTTTTTTTAATGAGTTAGAGTCGGCTTATATTACGAGTAGGCCTATGTACCCACATTTCACGTAAACTTGTTGACAAAAAAAATTTCATTATTATAATTTATTATGACAATCAATTTTAAATAATAACTAATAATAATAATTAATAATAATAATAATATAATAATAATAATAATAATAATAATATTTACACTTATTAAAAAAAGGCAGCTTTATATCAGGGCTGCCGAGTCATAAAATAAATAATTTTTCGGCTCAAAGACCTCCTTACATTAAAAATTTGGATATTCGAACTGACTCCACTTAAACAAAAATTTTGGACTCCGGCTCCACTTACACAGGAATTTTTGACTCCGACTCCGACTCAACTCCCTTCAAAATTACCTGCACAGAATTTTTGGACTCCAACTCCGGCTCCAGCTCCGACTCCACTTGCACAGAATTTTCAACTCCGACTCAGACTCCTGGAAAATGGCATGACTCCACGACTCGACTCTGGCCCTGCTTTATATTCAGTATGTAAGACATTTCGTAAAACAAATGATATCTATGGACAACATTTTTTAATCCTTACACTGAGAATAGAAAGAAAAAGATAGGTATAGAAAACATTAAACAAATGTCTTATAGTCTAACATATATAAAAATTAGAATAAAATATTATTGAAAACTATAAAAAAAAAATTGACATTTCTATACAAGTTTATACTGACTGGTTTTCCCCGATGCCCGACCAGTTTTACCCCGAGATTGAAAAAACTTAATAACTTTAAAAATAAGCTTAATATTTTAAATTTTTTACATTAAATGTTAAAAATAGACTTCCAATATGCATCTAAGTCAAAATTCTGATATCTTAATTCTATGAAGATTCACCAAGGTCTAGAATTTTTTTCCAATTTAGAAAAAATTTCCAACTTTAGGAAATCTTTTTTGAACTAGTGGTGTAAGTTATTTACTTGAAATTTTTATATATAGTTAAAATATAATCTATTTGCTACTTAAAAAAAACCTTTCTCTAAATTGAAAAAATGTTTTATTTAAAAAATATACATCACTATTAAAGTGACTGGTTCTCTCTGTGACAGATTATCCCCATTTTACGGTATATCTATATCTAATATAACATTATAAATTATTGTATATATTATATATATATACATATATATGTCATATATTAGTATATATATTATATATATATATATATATATATATATAATATATATATAATTATACCGTATTTATTACCCGTATATATAATATAATTATATATATATATTATATATTACATATATATTCCAACAAGTTACAATACTATAACGTGATGATAAACCAACAGATGAAATGCTAATAATGACTAATACAGTCACAATTAACCCCTCATTACTATTATATATCCAACACACATAATGAATGCAAGTCGTGTATAAAGTTTGAAAAAAACAGCAGAATGGAAAAGGTGTAATAATAATGTATTGTCAAGTAAAAGATGTGTTATCCGTCCCTTAAATCTGATTACTTATACCACTTTTATTTCTGATAGTTAAATACTTGAATTTATGTACAATAACACTAAATGGCTGTTGGTTGCACAACCAAGTTGATAATCTATCCACAATGATGTTGTTTTCTTGCAGTTCTAATCCGTTCCAATTGATCATATGATTATTTATAATCCTCTCTGTTATAATATCTCTCTAAAATATGCTTTAATTTATCTTTATTAATTTCTTAATTACTAATATAAATTTCTTATTCAAAAGCTGAAAAATAATATACTTATAAAAACTGTCACAACAAATACATTGCAATTGCTATTGCAATCCCAATGTATTTATCACTCTCATACAACTCTTTCCCCTCACTTATCCCACTAATGTTATTCTCTCAAATATTCATACAGTCCTCTTTTATTCCCACTTTCATTAGTCAATCCATCAGCTATTTGATCTTTACCACTCATCCAACAGATATCTTCAATTACTCCTTCTTTCATTAATTCTTTTATTACTGGCAAATCAATCCATAGTCTTCTACTTTGAATATTTGTATGAGCTTTATCAGCACTCTCTAATGATTTACTATCTGTATACCCAGTTAATTTTAAATTCCCATCCCCTGTCAATTCTTCTCATAACCTTTTAATATATAAACCCATTTCTAGCCCGTCACACATCCCCATTGCCTCTGCTTCTAATGGTGACCTTACCACCCTATTTGCTACTTTAGATTTCCAAATTATTGGTACCTTATGCCCTATATTATCTTCTACTATTATTATGCATCCTATTTGTGGTTCACCTGTTCCTAAGCCATTAAAAGACGCATCTGCAAAGATCTTAATTTTTATTTCCACATTTAATTTTCCCAACACAAGTTGTCTGTCTTCGTTCTTCGTTTTCTCCATGATCTTGATTAGTCTTCTCATATCACCAGTCCTTCCATTCTTCATTCTTTTTCCTAACACACTGACTTGATAATTAACATCTGGCCTTGTTTGTTGTCCTAACCAATTTAATTGTCTTACTCATGACCTATATTCTGTTTTTTCCTATTCATTCAATTCTCTATCTTTCATGTATTGTTTCTTGTTTGGTATGGTTAGTGTTTTCCTATAATTGTCTTGTTCCAACTCTATAGTGTCTTCTGTGTCATTTATTTGTACTCCAATATACCTAAAATTCTTAAACTCTTGACTTCTAACTCGTAATTGTTCCTTTAATTTTGTAATGATTTGCCTTTTAAACTCCATGTTTCCGTGGTAAAATATGTCATCAACATGGCACACCATTATACCCATTAGTTTATCCTTTTCCTTCCAGGTGAATATTGATGGTTCAAGCCTACCACACCTACCTTTGAGTTGTTCTAGAATCTCTTTTAAGCTATAGTACCATACTCGTGCTGCATCTTTCAGTCCATAAACTGCTTTCTTTAATTTCCACAACTTGTCTGTACTAGCCTCTGCTAGAGGTTTGATATATACTTCTCTCTCCAATTTGTTTCCTTGTAAATAGGCCGCTTTGATGTTTATTGATTTGCATATCCAGTTGTTCTTCTTGATGATTCCTAACATTATTTTAAGTGCTTCTGCTGCACATGTTGGTGCTTCATTTCCATCATCATTCCCTTTTCCTTCAAATCCCTTTACAACTAGATGAGCCTTACAATATTTTTTTCCGTTTTTTCCTTTTCAGTTATTACCCATCTTGTATTTAACCCTTTTCTTCCCTTACCATTTACCTCTTCCATAACATTGTTCTCTTTGTAGTTTTCTAATTCCTTTTCTTTTGCCTTTACTATCTCCATATTGCCTGCTTTTACTAATAGTATTTCTTCTTCTTGTATTTGTTCATGACTTTCAAATTCCTTCATATTAATCCATGTTATTGTACCATCATCTAGATCCTTAGTATTGTAGCAATGACTCCATTTTTTACTATGTACTTTACCAGCTCTGCTTATTATCTCTACCCTTTTTTCATGACCAGTTCCTTTTTCATATATCTTCCCTCTTTCACCTCTCTTCAACCTGCTTAAATCTCTCTGCTCTTCTCCATCCGGTTCTTCATCCGTGTCCTCTTCGCTTTCTTCTTATTTAATTGTTGCAATTCCATAATTATCGTCATTGTCATCATCATCATCGTCGTCTTCTTCATGATCTTCTTCATCCTTCCTATTATCACTATCACTATTTCTTTGGTTGTTTAATTATTATCATCCTTTATTTCTTCTTCTATATTTTGTCCATTCTTTATTTCTGTCCTTTCATCTTTTTCTTTTTGTATTCGGATTATGTGCACTCTTTGGGTGTATCTGATAGAGCTGCCTTGTTTTACAATGACCGTTTTTCCATCTAAACCTATCAACTTCCCTGGTTCTTTCCATCTCTTGTCATTTTCTCTCTTATAATATACCCAATCACCTATTTGCACTTCTTCAATTTGTGCACCTCTTGTGTTTTTGTTCAACGCTCTTTTTATTTTCTCTTCTGCTCTTCTGTATTGTGCATTTTCTGTGGTTACTATTTCTTCCCATCCTTCTTCTAGGCTTAATCCTTCACTGTCACTTTCCTTTCCTCTTTGCCATCCAAACACCAGATTATTTGCTGTATATCCACCCTTGTTTGGTATGTTATTTCTGCCATAGACTGACCAACGTAGACATTCCTATTTTTATATCCTTTCTCCTGTAACTTTCTCATATTTTTCTTTAACAGCCCTATATTTCTTTCACACTTGCCATTGCTCCAAGGACTTTCTGTGGCTGTTGCTAATAATTTTATACCAAACATTTCGCACATCTCTTCCATTGTCTCATTTTGAAACTCTCTTTCATTATCTGACAATATCTTTGTTGGTGCTCCAAAAACACTAATCCATCAATCAATTATTTTCCCCACTATTTCTGCAGGATTCTTTCCTTCTGTCCACGCTGCTTGTATGTATCCTATTAGCTCATCTACCATGA
This sequence comes from Trachelipus rathkii, assembly GCA_015478945.1. NCBI lineage: Eukaryota > Metazoa > Arthropoda > Malacostraca > Isopoda > Trachelipodidae > Trachelipus > Trachelipus rathkii. Next base: position 9,836 of record JABUQX010011036.1, read on the forward strand.
CAAGAAAGCATTTTCCTTCTATTTCACCCATGTCCATTGACACTAATTCATTAAAGTATTGTGCCTTTTCTAATACTACAATTGGCCTACTTGGTGTCCTCTTGTATATGTTGCATGATGTATAGTTGTCTATAACCTCTTTTACAAGGTTTTGTATGTTGTGTTTATTCTCTCAGTATGTCCTGTCATTACCATAAGCTTTTTCTATTATAATTTAAATTTTCTTTACTACAAGGACCAAAATGTTTATGTAGTTTTATTATCTTACTTTCATTGTGTTTCTTGTCATTTTCTATCCACCACCCTTCGACTCCAAACCATGTATTGTTTACCTGTTTTAGGATCGCTGTTGAGGAGAGTGACAAAGCACTCAATGAATCAGTGACCCACAAGGGAAAGTTAATGCGCTCCGAACGAAATAACCTGAAAGAATACAAAGTCCCCAAACATTCACACTTAAACTCCGAACTATGATCTGACACTATGGCTACAACTACGTTCAGAAACTAAGAAGGATGGTTATGAATCTAGGTTAATTGGTTAGTCGGTTAGGAACTAAGACTATAAGACTATGGCTCTACTGTTAGTTCTATTGTTCTGTTAGTATTATTAGCATTAGAAGATTTCTAACGGTAAACATGTATTCTTACAAGAGCTAACTAAATCGATTTCTCTGCAAGTTTTTTCTACGTATCAGCAACTTCTTTTACTTTGATTCCCCTCCTTGAAAAATTACTGAAGCTGAAGAACCCCTCCTTGAATAATTATAGGAGATCAGTTTACTAGGAGAAACAAAACGCGCTTCCTTTTCTAAATTTATTATCTTTAAATTTAAGTTAAGGGAAGAAACCTATTTACAAAGAGTAATGACCTTACAAGATCCAAAGAATTCATGGTTTGCATTGCATGTCAATTACAAACTGAACTGTATGTTCGAATTTCTGAGTTATTATTTACATAAAATAGTGCAAATAATAATGGAACATGAATTAGATGTATGTGTGTAAATATGGATGCAAAAATATGAACCTTTCAATACTAAACTTAAATTTGTTGGTTCTTTTGATCCTTTGGTTGTCCTTGTAATGATGAGTCCTGTTGGATCTCAAAAATAAGAGGATCTGGTAATCTGGTAAACTGGTTTAGCAATTTCTCCCAACAAATGCAAGCTGCAAGAGAAGCCCAAAAATATGCAAGAGACAGGAGCCCCAAAATAACAAAGAGGCAGGAGCCCCAAAATAGCAGCTGCAACCATAAAGTAGCAGGAATGATTGACACCCTAAATATGCAAGAGACAGGAGCCACAAAATAGCAAAGAGGCAGGAATGAGACCCAATATAAGCACCTGTAAGTAGAGTAGGCAAAATATAAGTAAGCTCCATAGCTATTAACACAGTGAGTGAAGAAATACATAGTAATAAATTAAGTAAGTAATAAATTATTGGTAATGTAGAATAAAATTAATATTGAATTTGAAATGAGCGCTTACCCTAGGGGAGTTGATCCCTCAGCAAGGGTGTTGTGAAGGGCTTGCGAGACAGCATCTGAAGAAAGAAAGTTAGCGTTCAAATACCAATGGAGCTGATCACACATCTATCAAGAATAAAGCTGTAACCATGAAAAATCAACCCTTACTTCCACAAATGAGTGATTCCTCTTGTCTGCAAGGTGGAAAGGTGGTGGGCCTTGTTTGGGATTGGTCCACGCCAATAATTCAAATTCAGAGAATTGTTTGGCTGAAATTGCCTACTACTACTAGCTTATGAAACCTAAAAACAGATCATTAGCAGGATGGGAGAAGAGTACATGATCATAAACACAGAAATAATGTAAATGAAAATAATACATATATAAAAATATATATAATATATCAGTGGTGTTCTCAGAAATATATATTAGGGTGGAGTTGGGAGACACTGCAAACAGCAACCCCAACACTGGTAACCTTATATGTCCACTACTATCTATTTTGCCTGTTATTTGTATACCCAGAGCTTCAAAAAACATAATATTGTTCTTCACATTTAATATTGTCCCTAAATTAGCCAATGTTTTCCTCCCTATTAACCACGGAATATCTTGTTCATCTATATAATCAGTTGTTACATATATTTTTTGTCCTCTGAGCCACACCAGTATTTCTAAACATTTCTCCCCTCTATAATCTGATCCCCCAAAACTGTATGTTTTTTTAATTTCTCTCTCCCTTTGTTTTATTCTATCTACATCACTTCTTCCAAAACTTAATATTTCCTCATCATTTCCTCCCTATAACTGTACTATTACTCCCTGTATCTAGTATTGCCTCAATATCTCTGTCATAACTACTCTCATACTTCTCCTTGTCACTTAGATAATATATACAATAAAGATCTTCTTGCTCTCTCACAACTGTCATTCTTCTCATTTGCTTAGTAAGTATTTCTATTTTCATTATGGCATAGCATATTATATAAGATGGAGACCCTTACCAATATGGGTAAAGTAGACATAGTATGTCGACGTGTGAGAATCTAACTTATTTAATATATCTATATATATCTACTAATATATATATATATAAATATAATCATATATATATATGTATACCTATACGATTGTATAATATATATATATATATATATATATAAATATAGATATTATCTAGTTATAATATGACTTATATATGATAGGTAAGCGTAGTATACTATAGTATATTAGTATATATAATTAGGAATATATATATCCATATAGTATATATCTAGTAATATATATAATATATTATAATATATGTGGACCGTAGCAGAATTGTTCTCAGGTGGGATTTGAGTTGATAAGAAATATATTATATATTATAGTATATAATATTATTATATATATGTTAATATCTAATATATATAATAAATATATACTATATATATTATATGAATATCCTTACGCTACTTACAGTAATATATATATATATTATATAATAGATATACACATAATAATATATACGTATATGAACTAGTATAATACTAATATATAGTATAAGTACTACGATTATATATAATATTATATAATATATATATATATATAGATATTACTATATATATTATTATATATATATATATATTTATATTGACCAGATCTTCAATAAACTTACTAACCCACACTGACCTGCTTTAGTTTGTTGTCAGAAGTGTAACTACTGGTGACATCAGAATGGCATTAGATCAACTTAGCTTGAAGGAGAATTTTGTTCCTTAAATGCTATTGGACCACCGGAAACGTCACGGAAGTGAAAAGACGGTTCAGAAGGGAGTTCGATAAACCGCTACCAACGCACCGGACCATTGGCCTCGCATCAGCAGAGAGAAATTTGAAGCAGATGGAAACGTTCACAACGTCAACAAGAAACGTTATTAGAACGACACGGGACATCCACCACCCTGCAGAGGAAGAGCAGGTCAGAACGCTCATTCCGCCCCAGAAATTCTATCGACAAACGGCTCGGGGAAACACACTTCAAAAGCTAGCGTCATCTCATCTTGAGCGTCTAGCTGGAAGATGCTACATACCAAGCCTACTCCATGCTCCAATGAAAGACGATTCGACCGGAGACTAATTTGATGGTTACGTGCTAAATGTTCAGAAAGATGCAGGGTTTCCACACAAAATTTGTTCTGGACGATGACGCACCGTTGTAATTAAATGGTCGATTAAATCGCCCTAATTGTCTACTGGGTCTGTAAATCGCCATGTAAAGCTGAACAACCATTAAACCTACCAAGGGTAACGTGTGGTGTGGGATTTCAGCATGGCATCATAGAGCGTTTTTAAAGGGACGGTCGAGGGGAGTACCTAACTTGCTGCAGGAGGCGAGTCGTGTTCCACACTTGACGAGATTTGTGATAACGAAGTGTAATTTAACTTCCAGCAAGATGAGCAGCCTGCCCCACTACATCGGTGATGAGCCTCATCTCGATCAGGCATGTCCTAAACCATGATTGGACAAGGGTAGATTCGAACTCTGCGCTTCTCAGTCTCACGCCAATGAACTTTTTTTGTGGGGATACCTCAAGAAGAGTTTATACGCTCAGCACACAAAGAACGATTAAATGCATGAAATTCGAAATCGATAAGACAATGTTCGCGAGACTTCCAAAATGAACTGAAACGTGTCGTTGGCGAGCGTCAATTGGTTCGTTATATACTATGTCTGGACCAAGTCGCCAGGTCAATCATTGTTGAACTATTTGGAAAGAATTCTTTAAATACATGTATGCTCTGTAATTCAAGCCTTTAAACTAGTCATTATTTCATAAATAAAGTTTTATAGTCTTTCAAAGTGTTAGCCATTATTTTGAGACACCCTTATATATATAAGTATAATAACTAATAATATGTTTAATATATTATATATATTAATATATATATATATATATATATATATATAGTATATATAATATCATATATATAGTGATAATCATATATATAGATAATATATATTATATAATAATTATATTATAAAAGATATATTTTATAATATATATATATATTATCTATATTATATTATATAATATTATTATTATACACGAAAAATAGTATATAAGTACTTAGTACATGTATATCGAGTTATATCTATTTTTACTTTGAATAGTAAAGTAAATAAAAATTATCAAGATAACAATTCTAAAAATCCAAAAATATATAGCTCTAGTTAATTTATCCAATTTTATTTTTAATAAAAAAATTCCTTTTCTGCTCTCAGTTAATTAACGAAATCATAATCAACTTACTCCATATTAATGTCTTGTAGCTATATAATACCTTATTAATCTCAAGACAGGTCTGTAATCTTGTCTTCGGTAGAATGAAAGTTTTTGAACTTTCAGAGTAAGAAACAATCTTCTGGATTGCACTGTGACTGAGATAGATGTTAAAATTGCTTACAATCCAAAGGGAAGTAAGAAAAAGCAGGAGAGGGAAAAAATGTTAAAATATGATGGAATACTTTACTAAGATGATAGAGTATTATTTATTCGAACTTCCATCCTTATCTGTACAAAATTTCATCAAGAAAAGTTATTGCAATTACTTTGTCTTTTCATTTTACATTGATTATGACATGCATTATTCTCGTTACTTCTTTAACAGGAAACGGAAGTTCTGTTGCAACTTTCCAAAATGATTGAACATTTTCTTTCAATAAACAGGCTTCGTATTCTTAGGCTTCTTTGCATTTGCTTCACTAATGATAGCATCTGCAGGATATCGCTGACGCAGTAGGCGAGATAAATTGTTAACTCCGAGCTATACTTCAGCTGGCCGTATTTATCAGATTTCATCGCTGTGCACCATCATATCGTTGTCCACTCATATTGTCACTATTTTATTTCAATATTCGTAGTATTACCTCTGTTAGAGATTTTTTTTACTTGAACAGCCACAAACCTAAGAAATCTTCCAAGAACCATAAATATCCTAATTTCTATTAATATATATACTCTTAAGTTGTTTTTATCATTTATTACTTTTATTATTCTTATAAATTAAAATTAAAAACCCGTATCAAAAAAAAATAATGTTAAATAATTAAGGAGGAGTTTAGAGACCCCCTCAATTCCCCCTTGTCCAACCTCTTATATTATTATATTATATTATAGTTATATATATATATATAATTATATTATAATATCAATAGTATATATATGATATATATTAGTAAGTACTGATATATATATAGTATATATAGATATATATAATAGTACTATATAAAATATAGTATATATATTATATAACATATTATAGTAATATATATATAGATATCTATATATAAAATATATATAATATATAGTAATATATAAGCTATATATATATATATATATAAATAAATTATAATATATGTATAGATGTTAAAAAATATAGAATTCTGAACCTTTTGGTATCTTTAACTGAAAGATGGTGTTTATGGCCTTGGTGACATAGAGAAGATTCTGAAATTGACTTGCACGCCTGGGTCCTGTGTGTCTACTAACTTCTTTGCCGTCCCCCCCCCCGCGACATCCCACCCCTCTGACATGATACGAAAATATAAAAATAAAAATATAGTATATAATTGTATATATATTCTTATATAACTATTATATATATATATATATAGTAATAATAATAAAATACTATATAAGTATCACGTATATATATATAATATATATATATTATATATATATAATATATATATTATAGACTTTACGTCTGTTCAAATCGTATATATCAATAAATTTAACTAACTGATGCTGGTAGGAGTGAGGTATGAAAAACAAAAAAATTGAAAGTCTTTTAAAATAATGCTCTCGCAAGGGTCAATTAATTAGGTGGGAAGTGATTATAATTTGTGTTATATGAGTGGTTAATATATTATAAATATTAAAGTGTTGTATATATTCGATACAATCCCAATTGTAAATCATAGGAAATTTGATGCATTAGAAATGGATAGAACTTTCTTCTCTTTGTAGATTATTTGAATCACAATGTAAGGTTAAACATTACCGGGACCTCTAATATTAGAGTAGGGTAAAAATATATATTGCAGATATAGCAAACCGAAACAGCCTATATCGCTTGCTCAAAAGATGTCAATTAGATCAAGTGTTAAGCGTTATACACGAAGGGGGCAAAACCAAAAGATTTAGTAGAATTTAAGCGATAACTGTTAACTTTACAATTTTAACAGCTTATCTCTCTACTCTTCTACTTTTCTCTCTCTCTCTCTGCTCTCGTCACACTCTCTCCTTCTCTACTCAATCATCTGATGTTTCTCTCTCGTCGTCCTCCTCTGTCTCTCTCTTCGTCTCTCCTCTCTACAATAATTTCTAATCCAAGAACTTCTCGAACTGGATATGTAGCCATGTTGGTTCGTTATAGTCTGTGTGCTATGGAATTCAGTGACCTGTACCTTCGGTTGTGTGACGCTGCTGAAGAAGTGGTCTCCGTCAAGTGTCTCTACTGCGGACTTTCCATGACCTTTTTGTGATAAAAAGACTTTCTATTTAACATAATTTCATTAAAACAAAATTGAAAGCTAATAAAAATGGATTTAAGAGGTTAGACCGAAGTTTTGTACATTAAGAGACCTTGGTTTATTCAGTTGGGATGTATAATCGATGCAGCATGTTCGATGATTGTATAGAGTTAGGCCTGTTATGACATACAGCATTGAAACTCCGGGACATCTCTTTACGCCGACACCGCGGAACCGGCAAGTAAGTAGTATTATTGTAAAATAAAATCGGAATGTCAATCGTTAGAATTTTAATTACAAATATAGTGTATAGTAGGTTTCTGATTAATAGAGTTTGACGAACCACGCTTATTGAGGAGACGGCGAGTTGCCTTGAGTTTTTTTCAGGGCTGAGGGGATAGTCCGCGGAAGAGATAACGCGAGAGTTCAGAGTAACGACGCAAAGAAGGTTGATATGGACGTGCCATTGACGGGGGCATATCTAGTCGAGTAGTCCGGAAGCACACTGGTCCCAGGGTCGTTTCTAGGTTGTTACCAGCGAGGCGGAATGAAGAAGATAAAGGAGAATATGCAGGAGGCAAAAGAAAATATCGAGTCAAATCATCCTACACGTGATAACGAACACGGTGTAGACGGAAATGAACACATTGAGCCATTCGAGAGTGGGCGGATTTAGGAAGATGTGTTGGAGAATATAAAGTGTTGTTGAGTCGAAATCGAATCTGAGAATACGACGGTGATGGGAAATCTATAAGAAATATGGTTGCTGTGACCGTTTGTCTTTACATAAATGGTTAAGGTAGTATAAAGCAATCGCAAATTGATTGGTCGAACGATACTCTCACGACAGAGAATCAATACATTTCAGAATTTATCTTTAGCAAATAAGCAGTACTTTGTAAACTTAGTATAGAGTACAGATACTATTAAATTAACTGACAGGTATATTGGATCCGTTAACGGATTAAGGGTTTTCAAAGTTAAACTGGAAACGTATCTTAATTCCTAATAGTAGAACAGATTCGCACCAGCTTATATAGAATATATAAGCTATAAGTAAAATATATTTACTATTATATATAATATATTATATATATCATTATCATAATATATATAATATATATAGTATGATTATATAAATATATATATATATCTATGTATATTATAAATATATAATATATTAGTGTATAAAATATATATTATTAATAATAACATTATATATAAATATATATTTATTTATCATGATATAGATGTATGTATGTATATCAAGCTTAGTAAATATATATATATAATAACGTTATATAAATAATAATATAATATATAAGTTAAACTGGCTCATTTGCATATATTTTAAATATATTTAAAATTTTGGATTCATTTGATATGAACTTCATTTATAGCAAATATATTAAACATCCTTATATAAGTACCTTATATATCTTGATATAATAACTAATACATATAGCTTTATTATATATTGAACCCAACTGTCCCGTTGATTTATCAATCAATTATGGATTTCAAGGTTTATTTGCATATTTTTTCATTATTATGTATATTTAGCACTGACAAAAACAAAACACTATATGTATATATATAAAAAAAATTATATGCTTAAATAAATAATGCACTTATTTTTAAATATTGTATATATAATAATAATAACTAATATATAACTATATAATTAGCTTATACCTACAGTCTCAAATACTATGGCCTTTATATATTAAAAAATAATAATAAAATAATACAGATATAAATAAATTATAATATATAATAATAATAATAAAATATATTATAAAAAAATAATATAATAAAATATAAACAAAAAAAAAAATTAAAAAATACTTTTAAGTATAAAAGAAAAATAAATATATAAAATAAATATAATATATAGCATAATAACTAAATAAAATAAAAATATAATATAAAATAAATTTTTGATAACATAAAAAATATAATAATAAATTAAAATATAAAAATAAAAATAGCATAATATAAAAATATAATAATATAAAAAATAATAAAAAAAAAAATATAAAAATATAATAAATAATAAATAATTAAAATATAATAAAAAATAATTAAATCAAATAACAAAAAAATAAAGTAAAAAAAAAAACAAGAGATGCAGCCCACTCAAAGACTATGTAATAATATAATTAATAATAAATAACTCATATATATTAATTAAAATAAAAACAAAAATAATCAAATAAACATAATAAAAAATAATATATAATAAATAGTAAGGTAAAATCAAAATTAATTTAAAATATAATAAAATGTAAAAATATAACTTTAAAATCTGTAACTACAAAAAAAAATCCTAATTATATGAAAGTATTAATTAGAAAAAATTAATAAATATATAAATAAAAATAACCAAATAATAATAATGATATACTGATAATGACCTCGAAATAAAAAAATAATATCAAGAGGCACCTACTTAAAAAAAAACAAGCTAGGCACACTAGCAAGAAATATGACTAGAGAAGCGAGCCACTAAAGTAGGATCTAAACAAACGGCAAGAGAAAAATACTATAAATACTAAAAAACATATATAAATATTAATATAAACTAATAATTATAAATAAATATAATAAAATAAATATAATATAAAAAAAATAATATAATATAAATATAAAATATAATAAAAAATAAATAATATAAATAATAAAATAATATATAAAAAAGAAAAATAAATAAAAAATATACTAAAAAAAAAATAAAAAAAAAAAATAAATAATAATATAATAAAATAAAACTATGAATATTGGAAGATAAAAAAAGAATATAAAAATAAACCGAAACAAAAAACATGAAAAATAATTCTACACTTTAATAAAATAAAAAAGGCTAAGAGGGAAACATAAAATTGATGTAAGAAAAATTAATAAAGGAAAAAGAGAAATAAAGCTAAAATAGAATAATAAATGATAAGAGGAAGAGTAATTGCATGAGGATTATGGTACGAAATAAGAAGTTGCGATTCCAGAGTGACTGAGGGAGAGTAATTGATAAATGTGAAAGAAAAAGAATGCGTTTAAAGATCGTACGATACCCCTCAACGGATACAATCTTTAATTGAAGACAACAGATGATTGAGAAATGAGGAGAAGAAGAAATCAAAAAAATTATAGTTAAGACGTATGTATAAAATGGTATATTATTACAAACAGCAGACGTAAGATGATGGAAAAAGAATAAATATTAGGAAATGTATCTATATGGCAGGTATCTTTATGTGATATAATGAGGTAGTATGGTAGAGGACAATCTTCATGAACAAGGAATACTACACTAGAAGTATATGTAATAGACGATAAGTGGAAAAAGCATAGTGTAAGATCAATCAAAAAAATGTGGTTGCAATGTAGATGGTAGAATAGGAAATAAGTAGTGAGTTGAAGACGAGGTTGTAGTGTAATCTCCTTGAGTTTATAGTCAAGATATTGTATAAGTGAGGGTTATGAAAAGAAATCAGATGGTGGGATGGCTAGGAAATGGGTGTTAAGATAACAAATAGATGAATCGGACGTAAGTGAATGAGTAGGAAAGGAGTAGCCATAAAAAACCTGATATATCTAATAGACGGTAATAAAGATTTTGTCTAGTGTGGCTAGAAATCTGAAGAGTAGTTTGAGGAAGAAAATTGGTAGAAGAGAAGATTTTGAGCAAGGGTACCAATGTAAAAAGGAATAAGAAGGGTTGAAAAGTAAAACGTAGATAAGAGTAAGAGTATCGGTTGTGATATGAGGAACAAAGTCTCAGTGTGAAGGTTGATGTTTAAGATATATATGTGAGCAAAGCATGGAAATGCAAAAGTGATACCCTAAGAGTTAATATTTAGGCGTGAGGTTTGAGGAATTAGAGAAATGGGAAACAGATTGAAAGCAAGAGTTGTATTAGGAAAAGTTGTGAATAAGCACGGAACGGTATGACTGGTCATTAAATCGTTATGGTGAAGATATAAAAAGGACGAAATCGTTAGAGTAGACGTAGTAGAAGTCTTACTGACAGAAAGTAAGATTGTTACAAATGTATGATATTGATATGGTAAAGTGGAGAAACTAAAATATATGGGGTCAGAGAGAGTAATTAAAGCAAAATTAATGAGAATCTAAAAAATTTGCAATATAGTGGATTGCAGTAATTGGACAGGATCTTAAGGAAAAAAGAATAGCATAGGAAAAAAGAGGGAGAAGATATTAATAAATGAAGAAGAATGGGAAGACCGTATTAGAAGGATGTTGTGGTAGGTGTGAAAGAAATGGGGTAAAAGCTATGAGAAGAATAAATAAAGAAAATAATGTTGAAAGGATTAAGAGTCAACAAAAAATAGTGAAAGGATAGGAAATGAATAGTCGATGGTTGATACGGAAGTATAGTGGAAAGAAAAAGTGTGGATATGAGGAAAACCAGACTCGGATGGGAGCACTCAGAAGAGAGAGAGAAAGTAATAGATGGAAATTGAATCGATGAAAAACGAATGTCTGAAAGGAAGAAGAAATGATGTAGTTGAAGAAGGCAGAGAAAAAATGGTGCATTGATAGGAAAAGAGAAAGGCTTTAGAGTTGATATGTATGGGGGAACAATAGGGTATTTGTGGCCACAACGACTGAGCCAAAGAGGAAATGAACAACCTTAATTGACGATTTCCAAATAAAGTGGGGTCCGATCGCGGTCCATGAGAGCTGTTAATGAGGTGGATTTTCTGTCTGTGAAGAGACTTTACAACTATGTAATGGACAAAGAAGGTGTAGAATAGAGCTATCTTTTACGACATTTTGTCATAACAAAATCTCTACAAAAAAAAAGAACCAAAAACTACTAGAAACTTTTCTTTTTTAACCGAATATGCCTTGTAGCGAACACTCTCTTACTTACACCAAATCTAAGTTGATTAACTAAAGAGTTAGGTTGAAAGAAAGAAATCAGGGAAGAAATTAATTATATAAAATAGTAGAACTTTATTGTAATACATCACTAAAAGATAATTGCAAAAAAATAATGATATATAAATAATATAAAGATAATAAATTATATATAAATGATGATATAAATATAAAATGGAAAAATAAATAATAAAAAAAATAAAAAATATATAAAAACAATAGATAGTAATATTAATAATATATCATAAAAAAATTATAAATTAAATCTTTACATATGCTGTTTAACGGTGAATTTGATTAATTTGAGCTACAAATAGGCGGAGATGAATGGATTAACGAGGGCCACCACTGCTGATATCCAGATGTGACTATCAACGAATTGTAATGCCCAAGACTTACGAAGAAACGAAGTCATGTATGACTCGAATATCGAAACATTATTTGAGTTTCTAATGATGAATTGAGAGCGGAACAAAAACTTAGATGGTGACGAGCAAGAATCTAACAATAGAGCTTAATTAGAGTTATTTGAAAGGAACACCAAAAACAAGAACAAGTGCACGACTGGTAATCGTAAGCATCAAAAAAGAAAACGGAGCTATTTAAGATGAACACTCTGCCTAACTCGATTTTGAGAAAACTTAATGAATCTGAAAAGAGTATGGCAAGAAAAACTCGATTTCACAGGTTTATCTTCTTGAAGCGGCATGCAAAATGTAGTTTGAGATAAGCGGTGGCGAATATACCATGTGGTGAACGTGGTGTGCGAGTGAAAGAAATATTAGTTTAAGTTCAAAGTTGTACTAAATAATCAAACATATGTAAATAAAATAAACAACTTTAAGTAAAAACAAGTTATGTTATCTGTAAGCATTCTCAATTTTTAAATGATGCTTATTAATATCAATATTTTTGGTATATTATTAAATAGATATCTAATTTAGAATCCTTGTGAAAACTACATAAACAAAAAATAATGGAAGTTTGCAAATTCTATTATTGGAGAAAAAGGATTGTGATTTAATGGCAAACCTATACTCTAATTATTAGAATTTCAATAAAAAAATTTAATTTGAATATACATAAAACAGCAAATTGAGATTAAATGGGGAAAGGAATCGAAAAGAAAAGACAATAATTAAAGCTACCTAGTCAAGGTACTATGAAGCTGTAATTATAATAAAATAATAAGATAATATATAATAATATAATAAAATAAAATATAAATAATTAAAAAAAATAATAAAAAATCATAAAAATAATAATAATATATATATAATAATATATAAAAAAAAATATATATAAACAAAATAGTTAATATAAATAATATATAATATATATAAATAATTATAATAATATATATATTAAATAATATAAATATATACTAAGTAAGTTGCAGAAATATAACGTTGTGTATGATAGTTCTGAAAAAAAATTGGGCGACAAAAATACATCGTTATAATAATTAATTTAGGATGATTATTATTTATTTTTATTTTAGTGAGCGTACACGAAAAATTTGTGTCTGCTGAGTGCTGTGAAACGCATTGAGTGAAGGTTCTCACAAGTTGTGATCCAGTATTGCTCGTTGAAGCGAGTGGTGGAAAGAAAGCAAGATGAACGGAATTGTATCTATTTACCGACTTATGTTAATGATGCCGTAGGCCTAAAGATCTAAACAAATTGACTTGAATAACTGAGATCTGAAATCTACCAATAGTCTCTATAACAGTCGAATCTACCAAAAAAAAAAAAAACATAATTTTAAAACAACGACACAACAAGATAAAATCAAAGAAAGGATTATCTATCTCATGTAACTCAACAATATTTGAGACAACATTCCGATCTGAAGATGGTAGGAGTCATGTGCCTGTTAAAAACAATCAAAACTACCAGTAGCAGAAAGCGTTAACGTAATGCATAAATAGCCTCAGAAAATCAGAGAAATGAATGTTCTAATTTATAATGAATTAAATAAATTTGACCTACACTAAACTAAAATACATTACTCATATGCTTAAACTGCTGCATTACTAAACTTCAGTATACTGAGAAAAAAACAGATTTTTCACAAGTTTTTATATTTATAAAAAAAATTAATTTTGCATCCTCAATCCACAAGAAGACTGATCGTCTGCTCGCGAATGACAGGGAGATGCAATTTTTGCCGATTTTTATTTTTAGAATTTATTTTTTAAAAGAAATCACTTTTTGATTTTTTGGGTTGATTTAGTTTTTCCCTCATCATAGATGTTTTTAGAATGGGTAGAAGATCGAAATATTAAATTTATGCAAAGCTGAAATAA
>JABUQX010011037.1:0-22500 GCA_015478945.1 Trachelipus rathkii
TTTATTATACATAAATAATGTATGATATTACTGTACAAACCCTTTAAGAACTAAAACGTCAGATGATGGAAACCGAAATTAGTACTGCAAAAAACGGATATAAATATAAAATATATATATATATCTGGATTATTTCAAATAATCATAAGATTCACACTACAATATGTTTCCTCATTTCTTTACGAATGCGCAGGATTCTTTGATTAATATTATTTTTTTATTATATAAAATTATAATTAGCAACTTAATTAAGCCATCAAAATTTTTTGATAATTAATAATTTTAATAAGAGGGGATTAAATTATATATATATATATATATATATACTAATAATATATATAATAATTTTATATATATTATAATATATAATATATATATATATATATAATATAATATATATATATCTACTACATTACTACTGTTACATAAACTTACATCTAATATCATCCACTCCATTGAGTGATTAGTTCTTAAAAATAGAATAGAGTCTGCAGGTTTCCTTCATTTTGTCTCTTATGGTCTGATTTTTTATATGCAAGAGCAGAAAAAGCAGTTCTACGCTAACTTGCGTTGGAGGTTAGAGCAGTAACAGCAATTTCAGATTCTTGTACAATGTCTTGATACTCTCCGAAGTTACATAAAAATTTTTCAACTTCTTTCAATGCAGCAAAAAACAATTTTATTAAAGTTATGGAATATTGGTGTACAAGGATGAGGAAGGACTTTGATCTTTTTCCTTAACCAGTCGAGCTTTCGACTAAGCTCTTCAATATCTAAGAAGCTTTTCATACTAATCTTCTGATCTTTCTGAGAATGATTTGAGAAGGTAGTAACGGAGGTAGTTGTAGTTTCATAACTTACAATGTGTTTAGATGTATCCTTTTCTTCTTGAACTTACTGCAACCCTTTAATACAAATGGCTACATTGCAAGTGAGATTATAGCTTTATTTTGTTAGTTGTTCTCATTAGCATTTCCCTGTAGATTGGGATCATTAAACAACAGCTAGTATAATCATAAATTGTCAATGAGAGAAATTTCTCTCGTACCATGGAGTCTTTTATTCCTTCAGCATCTTAAATATAGTTGGTATATGAGGTTGAAGGTTGAATTTATTAGATATAATCCAAATTGAAACAAGGTGCTGGTTAAAAATTTCGAAGTTTGCAATTGCTTTTGTGATGTGGAAGTCGAAGATATCAATAACTTGCATGTAAGTGATTGAATCATTCACGAGTCCAATTTATAAATTTGTCAGTTTAATTATTCCGACTAACTCAATTTGAAAGGTTACATGATCGACTCCGACTACGATTCCGACTCTTAAAATATTTTACAATGCTACTCCGACTCCACCCTTTTCAACATTACCGACTCCGACTCCGACTCCGACTCCAACACTTTTTCAAAACTACCGACTCCCGACTACGCGAATGACTCCGAATAGTCGCCAACCTGATTGTAGCCTCTCCAAACTGTATTGATTTTTGCATACTCCTCTCTCATCCGTACGAGTACCCTACTGGAACCTGGAACCGAAGCTGTTGCCGTTGTGTAACAACAAACACTTTAAACTGTTTGGAAAGTGTCAATAAACAGTCGCATCACTGCATCGTATGCTGGGAGTCCGACATAGCACAGTCAGCAAGCCTGCAACTTACACTGTGCAATCACATCGGGTTTACATCTGAACTGGAAGAGCTCCGCAGCTCTGCTTCTCTGTGTTAAGATAAAATGTTACTCTTGTGCCATGGTCAGTATGTCATTTTATCATGCACCAAAATAACGAAAGCCAAAAGCCTCAGGACGAACTTCGGAAATACATACTTCTCATACAAGATCGTTCAGTTTTCACCCTGGGTGAACAATGACGGACCATCGACTGTATTTCAGATGAGAATGATAGCATCATCCAGGTAATATGGGATCATACATGTGAAGTACTAAAGTTACACATGCTTCCGATTATCGACCGCAGTAAATTGCTGCTAATGTAGATATAATGCGGAAGGTACGTTATACATGCTATACGTAGTGCGCATAATGAATTTTGTACAATTCTAGGGAATATGCAAAAATAGGGATCCATGATTAGAGAAAACGGGATGTGATACCGAAATCCGAGAATCATACACCAAAACACAGATCTGACCCAAATATTTTAAATCTGCTACAAAAGTCATCCAAAAAATTTCCCTTTTTTGTTGACCAGTATATAAGTTTTCTTTATTTTTCCTTAAATGAATGACCGAACTTTGAAATTACTATTCGGCCGAATAGGGAAGTGATTATTCGGCCGAAGATTCGTATTAAGTCGTTATATTTCTAGCCGAATATTAGGTATTCGGCTTTTTGACTATTCGGCACAATCTAAAAGAAAAATAAAAATATACATTATATATATATAATATATATATTATATATATATATATAATATTATATTATATAATAATATATAAAATATATAATTATAATATTAAGAGATTTAATTGAAGTTTGTTAAATTTATGCCGTGTATCAGGTGAGAACCAAATTTGAAAATAGCAACAGACAAAATTTATAATCATACTACGAAATTTACTTTTGATATGCAAATAAATTTAAATTTAAACGTTTATCGAAATGGCATCTAATGATTTTATAGCTATGTGCAAATACTAGGAAATTTCTGGGACAGGAAGCTTATAATCTCCTGAGGGAAAATCCGCTTAAAGAAAGTTTTAGAAAGCAGAAATTATAAGATGGTTTTGTTAGTTTGGTGCGTAATGGGAAGGGCGTAAATTGGCCAAATCCACATGAGGAAATGTGTCAAAGAAGATTTTACTACTTTCATCAGCGGTTCACACTGGAAACGATAGCGTCGCTTGAGTTTTAACAGTAATAGGTCGCCTTATCACTAGGCCTCCCGGTTTCCCAAAAAGATGCTTAAACGTAGCATTTAAGGCTCACGGTTTTCTCATCCATAATTGCTGATATCAAAGGCAAGCCCATTAGGAAATGAAACGCGGCTCGTACGCGACGCGATAGAAGTGTTATGAATGGTATTCGCATTATCGCAATCAGGCCCTACTTCAAGGGCGGTCGTAGATGAGAAAAAATTTTTGCACACCATGAAGTGAATTTGGGGGATAGTTGCCCACAAGAGATTATAGAACTAAAAAACTCTGATATACATAACAAATTCTTAACCAACGTGACGCTTAGTACAAGTTTTACACGCTATATACAACAATTGAGGGATACTCCAATACTCTTAATAGTTTATATCACACAGGTCGAAAAGATTTAAAATCCAGTTATTCGATCGCCATGCACAATCAGCCTTACATTTAGTCACATGGTGTGACCGTTTACATGAACGGTTTGAGCAAAATTTAAAAAATATTGGGGCAAGCGTGGTAGAAGCTAGATATAATTAGCCTTCGTTTCAATAAATTAAAAAAAAGCTGATAAAGTACAGTCTTACACATGAAGACAAAAAATACAGTTAAGACTCTGAAAAAAATAATGAAGAATTAAAAAACAAAAATTATTTGAAAAAATATTAAAAAAACAAGTTAAAAAGTCTAAGTTAAAATTTCTATAGGCTTTTCTCATAGTCTGACTGTCCTGAATGCCATCTTATCACATTGGGAAATGGAGAATAATAAGCGAGTATAAATTTTGGATTATATATAAGTATTATATATATATATTATTATTATATATTATAATATATATATATAATTATATTATTATATATCATTATATATATATATAATTACTATCATAAGCATTATTGTTATCCTAAGTAATATTTTTTTTCATGGAACTTCTTGAACATTACTATTTTTTCCTTCCTCTTCTTTCTAACCTACTGGTACAGATACGGGTTGATGATATTTTATTGCTTCCATTCCTTTTACACACAAACCCATCAACAAATTCTTGATTTCATCAACATCAAATAAAAATATAAAATTCACTATAGATACTCTATAATAATCTTCATGCACATGTTTTAGAACTTTATTAATCACAATGGCTCAAAATCTTCTCGCTAATACAATATTCAGATCTATATGAAACTACTTCACCCAACTACATCCATCTGGTAAATTACCTCCACTCCATATTACGTTGCCAAAAATAGGTGTTTCTCAGTCCTCTTTATTCCTTCGTAGCTTTACGTGATTTGCTCTCACACCTTTTCTAGATAACTGAACAATATTTCTGTTTACCACTTTCAAAAACACTTTCCTATCTACATCAATTATTTTCCAAAGCTCTAAAACTATGCTATCCAAAAATTTACTACAATCCCCATCCAATACTAAAACCTAAAATTCTATACCTGACCCATTCCTCAATTTCATAAAAATCTTAAAAATTTTCTCCCCAAACAATCTTATTTTAATCTTGAACTCAACCTCAATAGAAACTAAAACCCCACTCTCAATCATCTAGGTGATATTTCCTCATGTGTATTACAAAATTCCCTGCTTACATGCAATCAGAAGATCTATACACTAAACAAGACTAATATTTATAGACAATATAAAACTCGCTCACATTTATTCGCCTACCATCTTAATATACATATGAATCGATTCATGAAGCCACATCAACAGTTTTCAAACTTAAAACGTAAACTACTGAATCTTTTTGTATTAACAATTCTATTAAACTCAACAGACAACAGGTGAAATACATAGATCCATACAAAATTAATTATGAGTCTCCAACTATTTTAACATGATATAGATCTCGATTCTATATGAAATATTTGTATTATATTTTAATTTTATATAATTAATTTTTCTTAGTCTATATATATGCACATGAAAGAGGGTCTTTTGGTAAAGAAGAATAATTTGGTGTACTACTTTATTAAAATTATTGTTAATAATATTTTTATATCAGATCTACTACATTTATTAAGGCTTACTTAACTCTAAATATATTGTAAATTTACTGTGAAGCTTTAATTAATAGATATATACGATTTCTTTTTAACATAAAAAATATCAAACAAAAAAAGAGCTGCAGTTGTAAGCTTCGTACTCATATTTGTTTATAAATTCCCGCCACAAATGTTTTTCATTTTCCACTCCACGAATGTGTGTAGAGGTACATTCGCTTACGAGGAGAAACAAACAACTGTTCCCATATATTTTTTATTTCTATGTTTTTTTCAATTCCACTTGTTCATCAAAACAGCTTGATTCAATTGTTTGTAAAACAAATTAAATTTAGCCCAAGTAATACGCGTCGTTATGCCCGAAATTCGTCTAAACAAGGATTAGAATTTTCTTATGAGCGTTAGCACAAATGCCAAAAAAGAAGAACGCTTTTATATAGCATACTCTTTGTTTTTTTTTTAAGCACTAAGCAAGTATCTGTTGTGTGTTTTAACGTTAGGCTTAAGTGTTGGTATTGTAAGATATAACTTATTTAATATTTCAGATTATGATTAATGCTCCAGCAAACCCAATTTAGATCCTTTTTAACTTATTTAGGACTGCAGATATTTATGCATTAGATGGGGTTAGGAATTACAATAGATCACTCAGACTTCCATTTAGTAGCATGGTGAATAGCACCAATAGTGCTATTATTTGGGCTCGCCATAGAGTGTTCCAAATTTCACGTAAAATCTAGTATTCTTCTATTAAGAATGCAAATTTCATGTACGTAAAGTTTTTGTAGAGGCGCATGATTATAAAAACAAATTGAATATTTTACTATTTAAATTTTTTTATCGCGGGGTGGGGCTTGGCCTCTCTTATAATATCCCCGTCTTTTTAAAATTAAATACTCCCATAAATCATTAAATTGCTTGCCGCAATAAAGAAAATACAGAAATAAAGAAATTCGTTGTATTTTTTTTAATCAGAATAGTTTTCACCTATAAATGAGTTAACCTCTATATTATAATATATATATATATTTATATATAATATTTATATATATATATACTGGAATATAATATATATATATATATATATTATAATATAATATATATAATAAATATATAATATATATATATATATATAAATATATTATAATATAATGTGAGAAATTTCCATTTTACATACCCTAAAATTATTATTATTTTAAAACTGTTATATTTTGTGCCACCGATAGAGGGCAGAGAGATTTGAAATTGTAAGGGTAGGAGCGATCTCAAGCACTAAACAAGAACAGTCCATAAGATAAGTTAGTAGTCTGCTCAGTGGCTATCTCAGATTTATTCGATCATTATTATAAATAATTATAATGTGAAAGCCTAGTGTTATATCAATTATTATTTAATTGCCACAAGCAAAAAAGCTTTTTTATACAAATTAGACAGCTAAAAATAAAGAATGCTCAGTGTCTAATACGTTGTCTATTTAACCGGCTGAGTGCTGCGATCATTAATATGGGCTCTAATTACAGTGTTATAAATGAATAATCCATTCCATTATTGAAATTTAATTAATTGATTATCATCATCTGAAAATATTATTTTTAACTTGCAAATTATGTAATAAAACTTCAAATGCAGAAAAAAAAACTTTTCATTGAAATCACACTCATTTTATCAATTACTTATCTAATTTTGCCTGGTTGCACATTGCCAGTCGCACAAATTGTTTGACACCCTTAAAGTGACGTGCAACATATGAATTTGCAGATATCTATAGTGGCTTCTGAAATGAACCTAAAAATTTTTCTATTAAAACAGTGAAAAAAAAAGAAAATAAAGAATGGCGGTGATTAAAACAGTGAAAATTGCGTATTCATACACCCTCACAAATTTACGTAAGAAAAAAAAATTTAATTTAAACAAACACACATAATAAATGTGAAAATAAAGCCGCAATAAGAAATAGAAAAGAAAAAAATAGAAAGTGAAACGCTCTCTGTGTAACGGAATTATCCAGTTAGATATAACGTGAAGAAAAGTGACTCCTAAAACAATATTTGAAAAAGAAAAAACGAGAGAAGAAATTGATTCTCTATAATGTTATCAAACGCCTACTACAACACTGTAAACAACATTAGTTTGTCTAAAAAAAGCCACATGGCGCGGAGTAGAGAATTGAAACCTTGTTTAAAAATCAAACCAAAAGTTCGATCAAACCAACGGTAATTGTGACCTTAAATAAACAATATAAATCAAATAATTAAGTAACGTGAAGAGTGAAAACCTGTATTAAGAAAATTAATAAGTGGTAAGTCGTTACATAAATAGAAACTAATGCCAGTAGAAAAAAAAATAAAAAAAAATAATAATTCCAAAAAATTTGAAATAACATCTTTGAGATTGTAAGAATGCTCCCAACCCAGAAACTCTCTGTAAAACAAATCCACTTGAGGAAAATCTTCCCCAACAACAATGGAAAAAAAAGCGGGAAATAAGAAGTCTCCTTCACCCAACACGGGGGAGCAAAGTCAACTGTTAAAGTCCCCATTCTTTGCCGACTTCCAATTTGAACATCTCGGTGCTTGCGAAGTACTGGAATAAATAAATTAAAATTGGTAAATAGAAAACATCTCTGTATTATTACATAATTAGTAGTTTATGTAATGTTCATATAAAAATTAATAATAATAATAATATAAAAATTAAAAAATAAAAATAGATTAATAAATAATAATAAAAATCTGATCAAAGTGAATAATTTCAAAAAAAAAAAAAAAATTATTTGTAATATGAATAAGCAGTGGTAGTAAAAATATTATAACGATAAAATATAATGATGTTTTACATAATAAATATTTATAATAATGAAGCAATATATATTATGTAGTACAATGAAATTGAAGAAAGAATGAAGAAATAGAAATAATGAAATATACCATGTATCAAATGTAATATTTTTAGAAAAAAAAATGGTTTAACTATTGTAAGCAGAAAATCTCTTAACAAACAAAGATTTTACTTATACTTTCATGCATTATGAAATGATATTTATATGTCGATTATAACCATATAGGTTATAGAAAATAATGTGAAAGGCGAAGTACTCAACAGAGACATGCTGATAGATTATACAACCGTTTAGCGCGCTGCGCAGGAGAGAACTTAATATATGTAGCTTACAAAATGGAGAATTAATAACGTCACTTCGTAAAATTTATATATTTTGCTTGTATGATTAGAATTGTAGTTCGGCATGCCTTTTTCAAATTTCCTCTCTACATAGTACAAAACTATTTATCCTAATTATTAAATAAT
Organism: Trachelipus rathkii; assembly: GCA_015478945.1. NCBI lineage: Eukaryota > Metazoa > Arthropoda > Malacostraca > Isopoda > Trachelipodidae > Trachelipus > Trachelipus rathkii. The sequence continues at coordinate 8,206 of JABUQX010011037.1, forward strand.
ATTATAAATTTTGAAGATGTACCGTAAAAGAAAGCAAAGCAAAGCAAAAAACGAAGTTAAAAATAAAAATAAAATTATGTAAGTTACCGAAAAATATACCCAAACTAAAACAAGAAAATAAAGCATACCGAGAACGATTAAGTGAGAGCCCATTCTCACTCCACCCAAAGCTCAGTGCCAAAAATTGGCCTGCCTATGTAAAAGTATACAATTCATTCTTGCATTTAAATTGAAAAAAAAAAAAAAAAAAAAAAAAAAAAAAAAAAGAAAAAAAGACGAAAAGCCGCCTTTTTTTTAACAAAAAAGAAAAAGAAATCAAATGGCGAGAATTACATAATGCATATAGAAGGAAGATATTCCTTATTTTCTAGATAAGAATGTTTTGATTGAATGTATATATTGCATCTGAATTGTCTGCCGAGAAGAGCATGACCTACCTAGAAAAATTGTACGTTTATTTAAAATTTATTTGAAAGAAAGAGAATGAAAATACAAACGATCGAACATGGTTAAATGAGATTGAAGGCTATATTATATGTTAGTGTCTGTTAATCAAAATGACGTGGAAATGAAAATTTTAATTGGTCATTAATTATGTACACTAAGATAGAGATGTATTCTTCTCCTTTTTTAGCTATTGTAGTGTCTTTCTTGTTCTGTCCTATTCTATTGCTTAGTATGTAATAATTATAAATAGATGTATAAAGGTATATAGCCTGAATGATATTGCAATTATCACATTCATAAGTTCCCTTATGTCTGTTGTTGCAATCTCATTGCAGAAAACACTCCAGGGATTCACCAATTGATATGGGAAATTTCCATTCCCCATACAAACAATGCCGCCTATTATATTTAAAATTGTTTTATATTGTGCCAGCCAATAGGAATGGGCCACATTTGAATGCAAGGGGTAGAAGCGTCCTCAACGCGCTAAAATAAGGACAGTCCATAACGCTACAGTATGGCGGGAAGGTGCCGAGCTGCATCTCTCCCATAGATTCAACTTATCGAATCCATTATTATAATAATTATTTGTGAAAGCCTAGTGTTATATCAATTATTATTTAATTGCCCAAGCAAACAAGCTATTTTATACCAAATTAGACAGCATAAAAATAAAGAATGCTCAGTGTCTAATACGTTGTCAATTTAACCGGCTGAGTGATGCGATCATTAATAGGGGCTCTAATTACTGTGTTATCAAATGAAATATCCATTACCATTATTGCAATTATATTGAAATTGATTATCATCATCTGTCATACCATTTATTTCACTTGCAAATTATGTAATAAAACTTCAAAAGCAGAAAAAAACCTTTTCATTGAAATCACCCTCATTTATTAATTACTTATCTAATCTGCCTGGTTCCGTCTGGTAGTGAAAATGCTTATAAATATATATTATATATTAATATATAATATAATATATATATATATAATATATATATATAATAATATATATTATAATATATATATATCATATTATAAGTATATATATATATTATACTAATATTGATAAATATGTGTATATATATATACTATATATATATATATATATATATATATACTATATATATATATATATAATATTTATAATATATATATATATATAATATAAAAAATAGATACAATAGATAAATAGATACAAAACTGTGGTCAAGTATCGAGGGTGGGTGGAAATGTGTGGTTTGATTTTATTGAATTTATTACTGCTTTTGGTGTATAATGTAAGTAAGTAACATATCATATTGATCATCATGTATAATTAGTAGAGAAAATTTTAGGCTCATCGTGTGCAACATGCTGTTATTAGGCTATACATAAATTTGTAGATAATTAGGATCAAATAAGATTGAACAAATAGGGTTCAGATCAAAGTGGATATACTAATAGAAATTCAACTAGATCAAACATAAGCTCAGAGAATGCGAAGTTCAGCGAGGACATATATGATGGAGGCATACAGACTAGATTAGATAGATGGTTATCTCTTCTAGACTGTATAAAGTTGTGACAAATTGAAGTATTACGCGTCAGATATTTATATAATAGTGGTCTCCTGAATTATAAATAAACTAATTAATTTATATCTATATAATATTTTAGATATTTAAGTAACAATTAAAATTTGTAATATCTGTAGTACTATGCTAAAGAGAAGTTAATTATAATCAATTTGCAAATGTATTCAAGGATTAGAAATTCAGACAAGTGCAGAAAATCAAAATATGGAGTGAAAGTTCATCAACTGAGTATCTAGTATAGAGGGTGCAGGTGGATGGTGGTTTGAATATTTATAACTTAGTAACTATTATTTATAGGTAGTATGAATTAAATCTATATAAATACTCATTGACAATTTATTTTAAGATAAAAAAATATTTTATTGACCTTATAAATTAGATCAATTGATCAATATTATAGTATAATATAGACTCATAGTATATTACATTAAGATTCCTACTAGGTCAGTATATGAGCGGTTCGGTTGGGAAATATATGAGGTTATTGATATATCTTTGATTTTTAACTGCTTTAGGGTATGTTAAAACAATACTAGTTAATAAAATGCTTATTGTAGTTATAACTATTATAAAAAGTGTAAGAAATTTTATTTTTATTTATTATTTATATATTGTGGGTGTTATTTTTGAGTATATGTGAGTAAATTAAATTTCATAACAATATTTTAAAATTTTAAATTTATAATTTATAATTATTTTTATTTTATTCTATTTTTTATCTTTATCTGTTGATGGTTTCCTGATAAAACGCATATTATTTTTCTGAAAAACTACTCAGATCGACAACTTACATCAATATTCATATATATATAAAAGATAACACCTACAATTTACTTGTTATTAGTTTATACGACTGTTATTTATATAATATTAATATCATAAATAGAGCACCTCCAGTAATAGGCTACCCAGCACGTGGAGTTACAGAGAGCCATACTTCACCTGTAAAGCAGATTCATCATTTCTCTAAAGTTACTTCTTAATTCTTTCTCTCTTATTATGTTAACTCTTAAAAGGCTACTTGTAAATCCTCTTTATTTCGCAAAAAAGGCGGGGTAGTGGACGATGAGCTTCTTAAATTACAATATTATCCTTCATCTCGCCCTCACAGCACCTCTCATTCCATTTCTATCCTCGCCATAAACACTATCCTTCTTGCCACCCTATACACCTCTCTCTCCAAATTTCTTTAATTCATCACATCACCTTCTTCTTGGTCCCTCCACTTCGTTCTTCTATCCCTCGCTCCCAATTCCTAACACCTACTGTCCCTCCATTCTCTCGAGTGATTCAAACATTTAACATGTCACTATCGTTATCTCAAAAACCATTCTTACAATCACTCTTCTTTATTACCTATTTCATCTCTCTCTTTCTAAACCCAAACCGCTCTAACCCTTTCATCTCAAACACTAATACTACTTCTAATTTTTTAAAAATTGTAATTTTTACAAACCACATGTTTGCTTTCCGAAGCGTAGAGCTATGGTATAACTGGTTTATTCACATACTATTATACTTGAGTTTATATGTGATAATACCACCTTTCCATAATTCCCTCAAACACTCAATGCTACTCATTCTTTCTCCTATCTAATGCATCTATCTTCTTCACCTCTTCCTTACACAAAATCTCCCTATATATCTGAAATTTACTTCTCAGTCTACATCCTACTCTAATCTCTAACCTCTCCCCTCATCTGTTTCTCCTCCTCAAACACTAACTTTACTCATTACTGGATTTTATCTTAAGACCCTTTTTGTTCCACACACTTCTCAAACTACTTCACAAATACTAAACCGCTCTAATACTCGGCCACCAAGGTAGTATCATCGCAAATAGTTAATAGTTCACTTCCCATCTAATCACTATCCATCAATTCACCCTCTCCTCCTCATACATTCCTCTGCAAACACTCTACCTAATAAATTGACAGCCACGGCGACATTACATCTACTTAGTTCAACCTCTTCCCATCAAACATCTCAATCTTTCATATACTCTACACATTCTGTATTTCCTATAAAGGACTAATTTACCTAATTTACCCCCTACTCAATGTTCCTACAGCACCCTCCATAATTCCGCCCTCTTCACTGGAAATCTTCTCCAGATTAAAAAAACATCAACACTTCGAAATATATTCTAAACCTTTCTCCAAAGCATCTTCATTGTGAATACTTGATCACACAATCCTATCCCATCTAAATCTCCTTGTTCCTCCCCATATATCTCTTAACGTTAAATCTCTCACCCTAATCAATTAGTATTACTACATCATTTCCTACTACAGCTCAATAAGAAAATTACCTTATAATTACACATCCTCCTATCCTTTCCTTTATACAGGGGAACCAAACCTCCTCCAATCTATGGAACTCATACATTCTACAATAAAATTATATAACACTGTACAGAGCCATCCTACCACCTCTGCTCCATCTGTAAATTTCATACTCCAACATTTAGACTGGTAGACTTTCCTTTTTTTTCTTTGTAACAGCCTAGTAATTTATCCATTTGTATTTCCATATCTTCTTCCCGTCCCTCTTCACCTCATCCTCACCTCTTAAAAACTCTCATTTCTTCCACATTCTTCAATAATCTCTAAAAATTATTACCCATCATTATTTCCTCACCATCTTCTCCTCCTATACATTCCGCCATACCCTCTCGCTTACCTCTACCTAAACTCCTTTTTTTTTTTTATTTATTCTTTCTATTTTTTTTGTTTAAAATGTTTAAATTTTCTGTCATAGTCTCTACACCATTCATTATTTGATTCTCTTCGCCTCCTCAACAGCCTCGTGTTGCTTCGCACTCTAATCTATATCCTCCAGCTTTCTTCTACTATTCCGCAACACATTTCACATAAGGCTCTTTTCTTTTACCAATCTTTCACTACTCATTCACATTCCATTCCTTTCACTTCTTTGCTAACCCACTTTTTTACTCGCATATCCTTCTTGTTCTTCACAAATTGTCTCTTGTAAATCTCTTCCTTCCCTCTCCATCACTAATTTCCGTCTCTCTCACGTCCCTCCACCTATCCCTACCTACTAAACTCGCTTTACACAATATATTATTATATATTATATATATATATATATATATATATATTTATATAATTTATATAATAAATATAATATATATATATATTATATATTATATATTTATATTATTATTTTAAATAAAATTTATAATTTAATAAATCGAATGGAAATGATGATTTAATTATATGGGGTTATTTCAGCTGCCAACCTCAGCTGATGAGGGACAGGTGGTAGCCTATGAAGACTTGAAAGTCAGCATTGGTTTCACATGTTTGAAAATATCAAATCGTTTAAAAACAAATACTAATATGCCAAACTTATATTTTTAAAGATGAATGAGGATGAAAATAGATTTCTGAACAAAAATTTAAAGCTTTGAGAGCTGCTATAATAAGCAGCAGTGTAATTTAAACAAAAGAGACACACTTCCCCAACCTAAAGAGCTCGACGTACTTCTATTACCTACCCTTTCCACCTCCCTACATTATAAACAACAGCAGAGACACTACAACCACACATCTATCGTATCCCAAAACCGCATACCTCCGCGCCCCAACACAATCAATATAATACAATACCCCTCAACAGATAAGAAGTTATAATTAGTGTTAACCTATAGTTATAGTCAAAACAATATAGTAAATTTAATTACAATCTACACACCCCTCATCCCGAGCCCGCTTATTATTATCATAATTTTCAGAAATTGGGTATAAATTACTGATAGTAAATTTACATAATGACTTTGATAATTTAAATTTGAAGTGACTTATGAGCTTACATTGTAAACAAGATGACGAGAAATTTAAATAAAACTTGAAATTGGTGGAATCTAAATTTAGACAAACTGAATTTATGGTTGACAATTCATGGTGGGAAATTATAATTTGCATCAAGATGGCGATGAGATGCGCACTTAAGGCTATTTCCCTTTAAGCTCACGGATTTGGATGTGTTTATGGATAGCTGCATATACTGACAAAATAACAAATCCTGTACCAGTCGTAAGCATTGAATCGCCTGTTTCAACATGAAGCGGATAATTAAGTTTTGAAATTTTAACGCAACAGGGAAAATGAATTTAAGTTTCGTATTTTTTCTTTCTTACGAGTTCGTTTGGTTATTTTTGTTCAAGAAAATTTGTTTAATTAAAATTTTGAAAACGTACATTGAAAAATTTAAACTTTTGTTAATTAATAAATAAGCTAAGTTTTGTTGGTGAAAGTTACACGCGCCAACATATATATAATTTTTATTGTATCGTACGTAAAAACAATGCTTTTCCCAAATTATTTGAAGTTAAAATGTACGTAAATAATTTTGTCTAAACAATCGATTCTTTAATTGTAAAAAACAACTATTATCGATTAATTGATAGTTTTAAAAAACTATCGAATATCAAAAAAGAAATAATGCTATCGATTATCTGAATTAGTACTGTTATAATTTTTGTAGCATTGTTTTATATTTTCATTGAAACTATAAAATGAACACAAATAAACTCTTCATTATTATATGTTAGTCCATGCTGCGATTTTTATAAAAATCTAAGTAGAAGCCGTTAACAACTTTTTTTTAATTATTTATTTTTAATTATTTTTCTTAATTATTTTTTATTTTTCTTAATTTTTTTTTAATTATTTTTATTTTTTTAATTTTTTTTTATTACTTCAATAATTATTTACTTTTATTATTTTTTTTTTTTTTTATTTTTTATTATTTTTTATTTATTTTATTATTTATTTTTATAATTTTATTTATTTATTTTTTATTTTATTTTTTATTATAATTATAATATTATAATTATATTTATTACAAATATATTTATTACAAATATATTATTATATATATATTTTTTATATATATATTTAATATATTTATTATTTTTATTATTATTTTTTATTACTTTTTTATTATTTTTTTTCATTATTTTGGTTTTTTTTTTTATTATTATTTATTATTAGTTATTTTTTATTAATTATTATTATCCTTTTTATTATTTTATTAATTATTTTATTATTATTAATTATTATTATTATTATTATTATTATTTTTTTGTTATTATCAAAACTTTATAATTGAAATATATTAATTATTTTTGTTATATAATTATCATATAATGTGTAGTATATAGAATTTATTTTTTATTATTTCTTTTATTCTTATTTTTTATTTTTATTTTTTAAATATTAATATTTTTAAATTTTTAATTATTATTATTATTATTATTAATATTCATATTTATTTTTTTCATATTTTTATAATATTTTTTTCTTATTAATTATTTTTTATTTTTTTTAAATTTCTTTTACTTTATTTTTTACATTTTTTTTTTTCATTTATTATTTATTTATTTATATATAATTAATATAATTCATATATATATATATTAAATAATGTATATAATGTACAATAATATATATCTAATAATATATAGATATAGATAATATTAATATATATATATATTATTATATAATATCTATAATATATATATATATTATATAATATATATATTATTTAATGTTATATATTTTATTCGACCTAATGTACACTTTGCTAATAATATATACATAACATTTTATAAGCATAAAAAGACAATACATGAAGTGAAATAGGGCAATAAACGACGAACTTGTAAAACAACAGCTTTTATCATTTTTAAAAAATATTCAATGCCATATTTGTGATTTTTAATCCTACAAGTCACATTTTTCTTTTCAATTTTATCCATTGGCTGAGATGATTAGGGTTGACAAAAGACATCCAGGGAATTTTCCCGACACCGACCATAACGAGTAGCGTAACTACGTACGGACCAACAATAACTTAAAACCAGAGCAATACCTGCAACTTGGGGGATTTGCTGTTGTGGTACGCGTCGATAACTAAATGGTTCCATCTGTCTGGGGCCTACTTACCATGTGCTTAGTCCGTTTTTTGCAGGCCTAATTTCTCCGAGTCTTCCTTTGTTCTTAAGGGTTGCAGACTCATTTCGTCTGCTAGAAAGATATCGTCGGCGTAGAGAATCGACCAGGGATGAGGTTTCTGAATATTGGCAGTCACCTCATTCGTTCAAACAAGAGAGGCGAGAGGGCCTAACCCTTGTCAACTCTTAACAATATTAAAAGACGACCCTGTTCTTGCTGGGAACATCGCACTAAACTTGTTTAATTGTGGTAGGGCAGTTGGATCTATCAGAGTAGGCCTCCGGGGCACCCGTTGACATCTCAGGGTTTGCCAGATAATCTCTATGTGGTAATATTTCGCATATTACTAATATATATATATTATAATATAATTAATATTGATAATATTTCTATATCTATATATATATATATAATATATATTTAATATTATTATCTATATATAATATATATATATTATATATTATTTTGAGTTTTCCTAGAGAGTGTAACCAAAAAAAAAAATTCGGATTCACAGGTCAAGTCCTCCAATGCATTCATTAATTGATGTCTTTAGAGGGAGCGAATGAATTCTTTTTTTCCTGCTCTATGGGTGAAATCGAGGTGAGTTAGGTTGTCACCCCTAGGAAAAAAATTCATTCGTATAAAAAAAGGTATTTTGTCCTTAAAACAACTCTTTTCTTCCTTTAAAGTTTAACCGCAAGAACACTTTATTTTGAAGATATAATTTTTAATCAATAATGTCGCCTAACCAACAGATCCAAAAACAAGCATAAATTTTGTTTTTTTTATTGCTTTTAAGTTTTGCATTTCGCCCTGAAAAAAGTTTTAAATTTTATTAAAATTTAGGACTTGTATTACAGTTACATTTCACCTAGTGGTGCGGTGCGTTAAGATGTAACCTTTTTAATATATTATTATAGATATTAAATAATATAATATATATAATATAATATAAATTAGTTCAAATACTGGAAAGAGGTATAATATATACTATAATATATATATGATCTACAATATTTTTTAAATGATATTTAATATAATATCATCACTATATATATGGGCCAACTATAAAGAAGTTACCCGCAATCATATCTTCAAAAACTAAGATAGGTACGAGAAACCATGATCACTATTTGGAATCAGTGTTTGGCAGAGCTGAAGCCGGAGATGAAAAAAATTTTTTATTTTTTTTTTATATCTCCAAACTACGATAGGTAGAAGAAAACTAATAACAAATAGGAATCAGCGTGTGATATTTGTATGAAAAAAAAGGAAAAAATTTATATTTCTTATGCCATAACGTATTTGGAATCAGACATATCGAATTTTTGTCTTCAGGTGTCGCCGAGCCGACGGTGGGACATGAGGGGGGAACGAACAGTCCTCCCCGTCGTCCCTCGGGAGGCCGAGAGACCTTCTTACTCTTTGTATCTTTTGCGGTTTACCCTGGGGTAGTTGCCTTTAACTCTAAAAAAAAGAAAACACACAATTTTCTTTCCCATTTTTTTCCATCACAATTTCATACACTATTCTAAATACCTGTTAACAATATTATAAATGAGTTACCTATATAGGTAGATATAAAAAAAAAAATACAAAAAAAACCTATCTATGTTTATTTATTAAAATTCTGTCCTTTTCTTTTTTCATTTTCCAATACCAAATATTTTCTCGTATAACCTCACTGCAATTCCATATATGTTTCATTTTCTTGTATCTATCTTACTTTTCGATATGATGCGGTAACTTCTTTAGTTTCAATATAATATATATAACATATATATATATTATATATATATATATATATATATAATATATATATTATATTATATAATATATATATATATAATATATATATTAATATCATTATATACCTTTCATTATAAAATATATAAGAAAAATTAAGCCTCGAATTAGATGTTACTATCTGGAATTTCTCTTACTATCAAAACCAAATAGATACGGTACCCTGTAATGCAAGGTAACAATACTTTATAGTTTTAATACGTATTAATGTACAAGGTATCGTAAGTCATATTTTTTAACCAGTGATACCGATTTAAAATAATTATGATTTTATTTATTTACATTATTTTTTAACAACCTCTCGAATGAGCCAGAACGTTTTTGCCTTAAAGGGCACGGATGCCTAGCATTTCGAAGTACGACTACGACATAGTACATACGTAAAATACTAACGATTACTCTGATTATATAGTTTATTATATTTATTTTGGACGCAGCCGAATATACACTATATCCCTGTTGGGCCAAAAGGCGTTTGCCTAATATTGGGGTAATTTCAATGTTTAATAACATTTATTATATATGCGTTAGTTTTCTAATATTCGATACACTATGTGGTATTGAATAGCGAAACTCGCCGGGTAAACTTGTCTCCCGCCGACAAGGGTCTGCCCAGCAACTATAGCAATATTCAACGGGACTCAAAATATTATAATGTTCACCCTTATTTTAACTAAATTTTAAATTTTTTCGGCCGTCAATTCATTTTTCTGCGGGGCTAATTAAACGTACTGTAATATTACAACAACATTATCTTACGGATGTTCTTACAGCAAAATCAACTTTATATTAACATTCACACTATTCAATAGGTATCATTATTTCACTTGAAGATCATATACGATAAGGACAATAGTAATGAAACTTTATTATTACAGGTACATATATAGTAATGCAAACGTTACGTAAAATCAGTCAAGTGAAGAGAAAAGAATGTATCCAACCAATCCATAATCATTCCAGAATTTTCTATAGAAATTGCGTTCCAATATTTTTATTTAAAAATTTGAATGAAGTGTTTAAATTCTAGGACCAATAAATAATCTTGGCCCTATTCGTATTAATCGAATTGGGTTCGAGATCAAAGATGGCGGTGTATGATAGGGCTCTTACAAAAGGCTTATTACTTCTACCATTCATCTGCCTAAATTTTATCAACAAAAAATACAATGTCTTTTAACAAATTTGTAATCATAAAAGAGTTTTAAATAAGCAAAATTAATACTCTGAAATACTTAAATAGACCTTACTATGATCTAGAATTGGGTTTGAGAGAGGGTGTGTTAATTTTTGCTAGACGTGTTTACTAATATAATTTGTGTATTTGAAAGTGAATGTAAATTAGTGTTGTGTCTAACTACACTAATATAACACATTGTTACTATGTCTGCGATAATTTAAAATAAATTTGATAGTATTGGACTCAGTGTTTGTTGAGGTCACCTAGGCTAGAGTATTTAGAAGATTTTTAGCTTATCTGTTGGCTTTGCTATCTAAAATTATATTATTTATTAAATGTTTTTCTGCATTGGAAGATAATTTTGTGCATGGAAGCTCACACTCAAGGCTACGTTTCAACTAATTCTAAATAATAGTTATCGTTTATTTCGATTAAGACAAATAATCATTATTTAATACCTTTATAATTTTTATATATCCCTGGCCTAGGTTAAGCTGATATAAGCTTGTTAAAAATTTTAACCTTGTTCTAGAGATATTGAGGTTTATTTCTTTTAGGTTTTGGTGATAGTTAAACTGTATGGTAAAAAATAGGGTAGCTATCAGGTTAGTAAGCCTAATAATTAAATAAAGTATGTATGGCTCTGTGTGATATCTGTGGGACTGTAAGAGGTGAATATGTTAAGAGCTGCCCTAGTAAACTTTTGAATGAATAAAACTTGATTTTTATCTTTATGCTTTCAATTAGCAAAGTAGAAAAATATAGGTACAATAATAAACTCCATCAGAGGCCGTTGAAATGGAATGTAGTCCTTCAACGTATCATCCTAATTCCAAAGTCCTTTTTTTCTAAAATGATACCTATATATGGTAGAGAGAAATAGTGATTCACCTAGGCAAGGAGATAAGTGGGAAAGGACTAAAGAAGTAGATAATAGGTCTGTAGATGAATGGAGAGTTTTAGCAAGTAAAAATAACAAGATTAGGGTCTCAAAAGTCAGTCAGATTGTGACTTGCAGTAGCAGGTTTGACTGTCTTCCAGATGGGAAGGGATCGGAGAGGGCCAATGGTAATGTTGAGTTTTCTTTGGGAAGGCTGAGGTATTGCTAATTGGAGGCTATTATACAATACCTAAACAGGATTTTTCAAGATATGGATAGAGAGAAACGAATAAGTTATCCAGGTGAAAGAGTGAGTGATATTGTCGATGGGATAGATAGAGAGATTGAGGATATAAATGTTGATTCAAATGTGACAACGCATTGAGTATATAATGTATATGGTGAGCCATCATGAAGGTCTATGAGAGAGTATTAAGTGATGCGTTGATATTATTAGGATGATGTGATTCAGGAAGATGAAATAGCTAGTGGAAGAGGTGCTCGATTTCTGGGATTTCTACCTAGGTTAGGTGCAGGTCGGGAATGGTGAAGCAGTGCTTTAGGTGTGAGAATGAAAGGATTAGGAATTTATGTAGCTTTTCAGAAAATATTAGGTTTTTGTATTTGTAGAGAGAATTTCTGGACAAAGATCTCACCACAGAAGACTGAGTCCACTTAAGTTGTAAAGGTGCTAGACTTTTCAGCACCAGGTTGGAGACTTGTTTAGCGCAAAAAACTAGGTAAAGTTGGGGGTGATGGGCTAAATCGGGATACAAATAATAGCAATGGTACTGTAATAGTGGGGATATAAATAAAACTAGTGTTGTTACATGACTCAATAAGGAAGTAGCACAAAAAAATAGAGCATTCGAAATATCAATGCTCTTAAACAAATGCTCATAAGCCTTAAGAAATAAAAAAGTGAGATGATTAGTTAATATCATAAATGATGCAATCTTGACATTATTTGTTCATACTGAGGATGGGTTAATGAGAATTATATGGAGACTCCGTTCAGGAATATGAAATAGGACGGTTATTCACTTTATTTAAACCAGCGTAGAGGAAAGAAGGGTGGGGGTGTGGCACTTTATATTAAAAGCAATAATCAATCTGTATTAATGACTGACTTTTAAAATAAATCAATGATATTAGTCGGTATGGGTAGATATCCTTATGTTCAATAAATCATATAGAGTAGGCATTTTATAGACCTCCTGGGCAGAGTCAAGAATTAGACTCAGAAAATGTAAAAGAAATTTTGAGACAGCGTGCCACAGTAAAGAAAAAGGTATTCATAATGGGTGATTTTTCATTTATCCTGGCATTCATGGATTCCTTGTCTAATCACGGACCATAGTAGTTCAGCTATTTATAAATTGTATCCTAGATAACTTTTGAGCCAGATGGTCCATGAACCACAAGACACGATGCACTATTAGACTTAATATTATACAACGATGAAAGTCGGTTGGGGAGGTTAGAGGTTTGAGGAGAATTTAGGACTCAGTGACCATAATATAATTAGTTTTAATATAAATGTGATATCTCTGGGCCCAATTGCAAGTTATACAGAAAGATCTTTGATTTCCGAATGGTGATTTTCCAAATTACGAGACACTGCCTTAGTAAATAACTGATGGGAATAAAGAGTATTAAAGACCAACACTGTTTTCATCATGTGGGAACATTTTAGCAGTTTTAAATGAATATTCAAGTCTGTTTCGAATGTGTGGAATCTTTTTTTCAGTTATAAAGGAAACCTGTTTGGGGTGGAATACGAGAGATAAGAAGATAAAATTAATGAAAAGCGTTGATGTTTTAAATATACCTCATCAAGGGTAGTAATAGGAAGATGATTTAGAAAATTATAGGAAAAATAGAAATGAACTAAACCAGTCAATAAGCAAGGCAAAGAGAGAGGCAGAAATCTAATTTAGCAAGGAATAGTAATAAGAATATGAAGAAGTCTTTTAGCTTTTATAAATTATAAAAGTAATACAATGGACAATTGGGTCAATTAAAATTGTTCAAAATTTAGTGAGTTCAGATAAGGAGTTGGTCACATTTTCAATGGCTATTTTGGCTTAGTGTTTACTGAGGATAAGGATTAAGAATAATAGTTTGGAGACTAATAGGTCTTTTGGATGCATGTAACAAATAGACTTACAGAATTTGGAATTTGACGTAAAGATATTAAACCGTTTTTTAGACAATATTGTCCAGGTAAGCCTGCAGGCTGATGGGATGATATGGTAGATTCTGAAGAGGGTAGTACAGCATTGCAAAGGCACTGTATTTGATTTTTAAGCGCTCTATAACATTTGGTGAGGTACCAGATGATGGAAAACAGCATATGTTGTGCCTATTTATAAGAAAGGTAGAAGGAAGATTTGGAATTATTAGCCAGTTAGCTTAA